>JADFUC010000884.1:0-35049 GCA_019722365.1 Lithospermum erythrorhizon
CTCAGCGTTCATTACGTATTGCTCGATATTCGCTGGATATTCATATATTTACGAGGCATTAGTTTGGTAATGGTGGTTAACATCTTTGCTTGGAACTTCTCAGGGCACACTCTGTCGGTTTGGCCAGCATTGGTATCTGATTACACCGACACAAATAAATATATGCGAGGCCCATCTTAAGTTCTTTTTGGATACTGCAAAGATGCCATTCAACTGCAATCCAACAGTTTCAAGTGGTTATCTTGGTATTCTTTGGTGGGGCTTGGTATATCTGACACACAGTCGTGTTTTCTATGGTGTCACGTGATGGACTCTTGTTGACATGGGTAAATCCTTAATGCTTGTCCGTCTAAGCCTCGTTGTTGGACATTTTGACCAGTGAGTTGAACTCGAGTTACTCATAGAATGACCTTTCTTAGAATCATTCACTTTAACCCTCTGCTACACTTTATTGATAAGAGTGTTACAGCGAGTCAATCGGCCCGGTTAACCGATTGATAATTTGGGTCCCGAGAATGTATTGGCCTTATTTTAAATCATTATTGAAATATTTGCAGCAATCATAATGAGTTTGGCTGCTCTGCTCACCTTCTTATTGTATAAGATTCTTAACGTTTGCAGTGATCAAAATCTTTGTTCTTGCATCAAAATGAATATAACCAAACGTAAGGATGCTTGAGACCATAAATGTAGCCTCTCTAGCTTACAAGCCTTCTTAGATCCTTTAGGACATGTAAATCTGGAGGAGTTGTACCATGTACACATCTTTCTCAGGTTTCCATTCGGAAAAATAATTAACTTTACATCCATTTGCCATATTTCATAGTCATAAAATGCATGATGACTAAGATTATCCGAATGGACTTAAGCATAGCTAGTGGTAATAAGTTTCATCATAGTCAATTCATGAATTTTCTTGAAACCCTTTTAGCCACGCGAGCCTTGCTTCAAAACATAGACGTTTTCGTCTTTGTCATGTTTCTTCTTGAATACTCATTTTCCTTTCATTAGGAACCGTCGAGGCGAATCTAACAAGACCAAACCTTTTGTTTTGGAGCCGAATCCATTTCAGATTTCATGGCTATTTGCCCGTTTCCTCAACATCTTTGCTCTCATTGCACTCCTGGGTGAAGTGGGCTCGTCATCTTCAATTAAAAAGATTATTCATAAATCGATTACAGTTCTTGGCGATCTACAATGGATCTCGGCCAGAATTCAGTTCTTCCATAACTTCCTGTGGATCAAGAATTGGTTCTTCTATGTAAGAAGGCACTAATTCTTGTGGTGCGTCGGTCATTCTACCTTGGGTGTATTGACGATGCTTTATCATCTTGAGTTTCTCAGTGAACACATCCCAACTCTTAGCCGCCGGACGGATACTCTTTTTTAAGGAATACTGTGTCGCTTGAAATCTTTATTTTTAGTGCTTTGAAATAAGTAGTAACGCGGTTTCAGTCATCGATAAGTAGCATTTATCGATTTGGGAGCGGTTTGTCTTTTGTCAATTTCTTGACACTGACATGACCCCAAATTTTAGAAAAACCTTAACTTGGGAGCCTTCCCAATTACAATTCATGGGGACTTTTCTACTGATTGATTTAGTTGGACATTTATTTAATGTGAGTGTTTACTTTGTAGTGCGTATCCGCAAAGCTAAGCTGGCGGAATCAGATATATAGACTCATCATACGTCGAACCATGTGAGCAGGTTGATTCCTCACTAGAGACACGCCCGTTATGTTTAAGCAAGTTCACCTTGAGTGAGTTGTGAAGCAAATACCACACTCTGCAGATGATCGTTGAACTCGCTGACTCGATTATTCTCTCCTACTATCGGCCGAAGAATCTTTGCAAGTCTTGTTCAGTGATTTTATACGTTTGAAATTCCTTGAATTTCTCAAAGTTCCTGTTTTGTTTCATCGAATATGCATACCCATATCTACTATAATCATCGATGTCGTAATGAAGTAATGTAACGCCTCTTGCAGATGTGTTCATTGAGTCATATATCGGTGTGTATGATCTCCAATAAATCACTTGCTTTGTTGTATTGGTGAAGGGCGATTTGTCATTGCGTAATAGGCAGATTCACGCTTATCGTATGATTACTAATCGAAACTTAGTATTCAGCTGGGTGAAGTTTCTTGATCTTGGTTCTTGTTTATATGACCCTAATACTGCCAAAATGCCATAGGTATGTCAAGTTTAAGTCGTTAGAGAACATTCCTTTTAAGATTAACGTTATGTTGCTCGACGGATGTGTCTAAATATATAGACCGTTTGGAGAAATAATTACCCATATATTATACCATTCTTGGAGATCCTAAATGCATTGGGATCAATTGAAAATGAGAAACATTCATTGTTCAAAGCCGAAATGAAAATAATATTCTTGCCAATAGCAGGTACATAGTAAACATTATTCAAATTTAAAACTAGGCCCGTAGGCAAATTCAAACTAATGGATCCCTCTTGTTAGGCGTGACAACCAGCGCCATTCACCTGCATTAGATCCATTTCTCTCTTTTCAAAGATAACCTACTTGCTTTCGTAGTTCTGCTTGGCATTGCGACAAATGTGAGAACATGATCGATGTCAACACCCACGAAATAAATTAAGTTATGCAAACTTCAATAACATAATCTCTTCGGTTTGGTGATTATTAAACCATTTTTCTATCTTCGTTAATTTCCCAGACCCTTTCGATGACCCTTGAGTTTCTTGATAGTGACGGATATCATGCAGCCAGGAATACATTGTTACTTTCTTGCGTCTTAAACTGACTTATTACTGAAACTAGCGTGTTAAGTAGAAGGCCTTTTGTTCTATCCAAAAACTTCATTAGCTACAGCAATGGTAATTTGTTTATGTATATGTCAGTGAGGGCTTGATGGCGTTGTATGCTTTATAACCTTTGATGCATAGACATCTTGAACAAGTTGATCTCGTGATGAAACTCTAATTACGTGAAACATAGGTCGGTATCCCAAAAGATGCATCGTTTGGCGGTCATCACTTGATTACTGTCAGTTCACTTAATTAGCCGGTTTTGCGGTCAATAGAGCCGCAGGTTCGCCTTCTCGTATTAACGCTCGCCCGATTCACTCGGAGCTTCGATAAATGTCATGTGCATGATACTCGTCATATAAAGAACTTACGAAACTTTGGTTCCACTTCGAGGTAAGCATAAGATATTTTGCGTTTAGAGCATCCTGCTGCAACTCATATTTCTCACCAGCGCACACATCCGTGTCCCGGCCTTTTAAATTCTTTATAGACATATTACGTAATAACCCGTTCCGTATGTGCATTATTATAATATTATTTGGGGTAGAAGTTAAGTTTATGTTCGAGTTGTGTTATTAAACGAGGCGAAACTAAACGAGAAAAACCAACGGGACTTAGCTTATTTCATAAATATCTTACCCGAAACTCCTTTGTCCAGCTGACAAGCCGTCATTATCCAAAATCGCAGAAACTCTCTTTCTTCCTCCATGGGGTGACCCAGCCTCTTTCCACTGTCTTGATTTTTTATTTTCTTGGTGGAATCTTGTTGCAATTCCTTTCCTTAATCTTGTTAAATCATCTCTTGATTGCTCAAAATTGTGATTTTATCTTGAAATCTTGACATTTTGAGCTATAGTTGACCATTTTTATAAGTTTACTTTTACTTTTGACCTTTGTGATTTGGGTTTTGGAGACTTTAAAATGGTAGAGATGTATCACCTAAGCAGATATTGTGGTTTAGAGTGATTAGAATCGATTTTTTATTGGTTGAAATTTGTGGAATAAGTTAGTTGACTTTTAGGTTGACTTTTCCAAATCAAATTTTTAGTTACCCCCCAAAAGTGGATAATGGACTTTGTTAGAGATGTTTTGGAGTTTGAGTTGTGGTTTTGTGTGGTTGGTGGAGATTATGTTAAGATTAGTTGGGTAAAGTGAGTAGTATTTTGGGTATTTGGAATTTAGGTGATTAATGATGGATATATTGGTTTAGAATAAGTCGATTTTGGGTTGAATAGAAGTTGTTTAAAGTGTTAGTGTTTGGAGGGAGTGATGGCGATTGGATTAGGGGAAATATGATTAACAATTTTGTCATTTTATTAGTCGGTTTAACTCGCGTAGTAATCTTTCACCTTAAGTTATAATTGGTAACTAAAACGGTTGTTAAGTTGGATAGATAACTAAATAGGTTATTAATATGTTAGTAAGTAATTATATCTCTCGGGTGTTTGATTAGGCGTTGGGTGTGGGAAGAGAAAACGTGGACTAATTAGGCGGTATTTGCTTGAGAGTGAGTGACTTATCTCGCGGATGTTGATTAACTACTTGATTGGGATATGTGTGTATGACTTTGTGTTAAATTGTATGTTGAATATGGATTGGCTTAGGTTGATTTGTTGGGTTGTGTGCGTGGTCTCATGGAGTAGTATAGGTGTTTGGGGGTAATGTTAGTGTATTAGGAAGAGTTGTATATGAGTTGATTGATGATGTATGTTGAGTTGCTTGTCATTTTCCTTATACCTCGGTATAGAATGCGGTGTTTTTAGCCGTACCCTGCGTTATGATTCGGTGATAGATTATGTCGATGGCATAAGTTTCTCCTGCCGGGTTGAGGTTGATTATATAACGTGGTTGTAGAAATCGAATTTGTATTGAGTTGAGTTGAGTTGTTGATTCTTGAGTTGATAAAGTTTTGAGTTGGTGAGTTCTTTGAATTGATAGAGTTGTAGAGTTGATAGAGTTGTTGAGTGGGTTAAGTAGTATTATAGTTGTTGTCCGAGTTGTGGACTTGGTTTGATTAGTTGTTGAGTTGTGATGTCGTCCTTATCAGTTGATAGAGTAAAGTCGAGTGATTGTTGCGTATTATTCGATCTTTAATAAAATATGCGGAGATGTTTTTGTTGATTACCATTATTTGGAATGTTATGATGATGGCAATTTATGAATATACTAAATGATAGAAATTGCTAATGACCATTATTAAGAATAATAATATGTACTACTTATCTATTGTATCGCGATATAAACTACGTTGTTACTAATATGCATGATTGGAGGTTAATTTCATTTCTTGGGATATATATTCATAAACCGCAACTACGCCTATTGACATAGGCGGCAATTTCATTACTACGTTGGCCAATTAGTCTTTGTTCCATCTTGCCGGGCTTGTTCGAGGGTGATCGTGCTTTAGAGTTTAGGTGGCGGGGGGGTAGTTGATCCTCACAGTCTCATTATTTTGTTTGGGTTGTAGTTCGGTTGTCTATATTGTTGTTACTTTGGGATTTTGGTTGTTGCGTATTTGATACTTTTTATCTTGAGGAGATATGATGTATATTGGTTGCTGTGCGTGGTTAGAAATACCTGATAGTTCTTTTCTTAAAAATGTTCTTGTCGTTGTATAGTATTTTTTGGGTTATTTTGAGACAAGTGTTTTTAAATTTAGTCATCCGTCGATTGGTGACTCACGGTGTCGGTTGGGCGATTATAACCTCGAGGCGTACGACTGGGTAGATGGATTACATATTGATCTTTCATTTAACAGAGACAACCTTCAACTCGCGGCACCGCATCTCAAATTTGCACCGTTATACAATACGGCGAGTTAAAGCGGTTTGAAGTAGGTTTTAGGTGTATGCTTAGGAGTAGCCATTTCAATTGTACAATAATAAGTATAAAATAATAGTTTAGTAATCTATCATGTTAAACACTTACAAAATAAATTGTAAGTAATATCAATACTCAAAATCTCACAAAATGTATTAGTATCTGAGACCTACTATCTTTGGAATTTCAAGCGGTATTTCTAGCACATACATTTTTGAAAAGCCAACATAACGATGGGTTAACTAACCAATTGTAAACACGACATAACTGTTATGTTCTTAGCGTGCCTATAGGATGCTACCTAGTGTATCAACGAGCCCCTTGATGTTAGTAGAAAATTACCGATTCTGCTGACAATTAACCAACTTATTGCTTGGAATGATCATCTTAAGCGATGCAGATGCGTGTTTTGTCACCGATGGTGGAGTAGTATCTTGGAGAGTTCCAAACAAAGTCTTGTGAACCTACTCTGGAATCTGGTACATTGCGACGCCGGACGCGAAAGCTTGTTGGATTAAGGGGTCGTGAGCGAGCTTGGAGTTGTGTCGGCGTTGAGAGGACAGTGGAATTGTTATATGACCATCTTTGGTTCCATTGCTCAACCGAGAATCGAGCAATCACAAATCAAGCATGTACTAGAAAGTATCACACGATTAGAGACATGCTTAATAGGGCCCATGTAATAGAGTGATATCAAAGTATGTAAAGTAGAAGCAATTTAATGTTGCCGACCCGCCGCTGAGAAACCCTTACCTCAGGAGCCAAGTGATTGATGATCAATTCTCTTAGATCGAAGAGCTTGCAACAATCAATCTTATAAATTTATCGGTTTATAATTGATGAAATTTGGATTATTGTACAAAATTATAGAAGATACGGATGCGTGTCTACATGATTTGTAGAAGCTATTAAGTTAAATTCTTAAACTGTAGTATATAACTACTTATGTTATAAGAGTTATTAACTTTGACTATGTCGAAGCACTTTTTGCCTTAGCGAGATTATCCGTCCATGATATACGAGGAGATATGAGCCTCGAATAGGTTTGGGATTTGATTGGTTGTAGGGCGTCATATTACTTGGTCAGTTAAGCTCAGTAAAGAAAGTCGTAGATGTTTATGACACGCTTCTTATGGTTAACTTTATGACTAGAATGTGATAAATGATTGTAAAAATGTCGTCCAAAGAGCCAGTAAGTGTTGTTAAATCGAGTATTTTGATTTCTATAAAGTAAATACCCGTTCACGACAATTGTTGTAAAAATTCATTTACTAGTTTTAGTTAAATGAAATTACTCCAAACTAAGTGTTTAATGAATAGTAATTTTAAATTACTAAGTTGAAACTCCATTAATATCAAGGGTTATGCTAGATTGCTCTAGATCCCACGTGCATGATCGATATAATAATCATAATGATCAATTATAATTATTATACAAGTAATATTATCTAGACCCCGGAAAGGTGCTACGTCTGATGGCGTTGAGTTATATTATGAAATTAAATCGAGTTGCTTGCTAGATTTAATTCGATTGAAATCGGCCAGAGATACTCGATCAGTTTTTACACTTATAGTATAAATCCATATTGAACTAAATAGAATAAATAAACTTGTAAGTTTATTGAATGGCCTAATAATATTCCCTTTTGTAACTTGTTAGGGTGCCTCATTGTGTAAGTTAGTTAACGCTTAGGTGCTTAATTATGAGTTGAGCTATTTCGGGAAGCGAGAGGGTTGTACGTCTGTAGAAAATGATACAAAAACCCTTGTCTATCTTCCTCTCCCGATACCACTTCCTCCCACTTCTGCAAATTTCAGAATTAGTTTGACTCTATATTTGTTGTCATTGTGTTTATAAGATTCTAACAAATTCATCTACGAGAGATTCTAACACGCTCTTGGTGTGTGAGACTAACTGAAAATTTCATTTACTAAGTATTCAAAAGGAGGTACCGGTTGAGAAAGTTTGACAATGTCCATTGCGTATTGTAAGTACTCTTGCTTCTATGTATGAATTTATATATATGTATGTTTTATTCAGTTGTTCTTCAGTCTTAGATTTTTTGTTGTTCATATTTGTTCGTAATTTTCCAAGTTATGAGATACAAAGCCACTTGCTCACGATATTAACGTGTCTAGTTTAGTGGCTTGGTGCCAAACTCTTAAAAGTTACTATTCAAAACTCATTACATTTCAACAAGTACATATTCTAATACAAGCGGTGGGCTGATTGTATTGAGCGGTGGAGCGTTTGCTTTTTAGGTAAGTCATTTATTGGCTTAATTGTGGTACGTGAGATAATAACGATTTTCGTTTAAGTAAGCATTAGTACACGATTTATGTTGAGGTGGTATAGTTTAATGACATGAGGTAGTAAAAATGTATACATAATCTAAATTGAAACAAAATAGATAAATGTTTTATTATTAGCGATTCTGATTTATCTTTATGAGTTCACAGCGAGTTTCCTAATTCCATCTTGGATTCTTAACTGTCGAGTCTTTTTGTGTTTGCTCTCTTAGTCTTCTTCAATTTCTTCCTCATCTGCCAATTAATTGACATATTTTTTCTTTCATGATGGTTGAGACTTTTCTCTTGCATCGATGCTGCGCCGTCGATCAATCGCACACATCTTGATAAGCAGCATAAATGCCTTAACGTCTTTAGTATGTGTGTAGCTTAATACATCTTTGAATCACGGATTCACCTATGTATAGACATAGGTACTTCAATATTTCTTTGCCATCTTAGGCAAATCAAACCAGGCTTCTCATTCACCATAAAACTGTATATCAAGATTTTTATCTTATATTTATTTCGGTCCAAAGTTAGTAGTTAAATATTGATTAACTCATTAGTGTCATTATAAAAGCATTTCTAATTGATCATGTTGACATGTTTTAAATCATGAGACACGTTAAACTTTGTACACTCTTGGTTTGAAGTCTGACACTTACCTTATCGTATACAGCAGTTTATTGTTGCTATACATATTATACATATCGTTTTCAAATTTATCTTTCTATGAACATCATCTTGGATTGGATAAGGTACTAAAGCAACTATAATGCCGATTTCATGAAATTAAATGACATTGGTATTGGATCAAAGAGATATAATTGCATATACTGTGCAGGATGAAATATTTTAAACTTATCTTCCATGACCGAGACCATCTACAACAACATAACCATCTCTCTCATAGTGACAACAGATGGAAAGATTAGCGACACATTCTAAACCAAGTGAATATTTGGTTCATATTGAGTTGGAAAAAACTTTCGTATAATCTTTAAGTATGATATAAACTTTAAAATGAATTCTTAACAATAGCTCAATTATTATGTGAGTGGAACTATTCACCAGCTAGACATTTATCCTCATAAAATGTTATGATTTCACTCCTTATCTCATACACACAGGCATAGATGTAGGTAAATTCCATCTAGTATCATACAAAATTAGTCTTTTAAACACCTTTTGGAGGAAACATTAATTTTTTATATTCATATTCTTTCTTTTGTACCATTACTTAATTAACGACTTTCTGAATTGTTAAAATAAACTCATCCCCAAACAACTTTATCACTTTGTATTGGTGAAGAATGTGACTGTATATCTAACATGAAAAGTTCACTAAAATCGGTTTAATAGGCATCTTTAATTTTTCCATTGAAGCAGTATTAATGAATAACGTTATCAAATGGTAAATGTCCATATTCAAACATTTGTAATCATTGCTTATCTGAGTATACTTTCGAAATTTGAATATTGTTATGTTTAATAGTCTAAAAATATATAATTCTCCTTTGTAAGACTGATGTGATTAATCCGTAGGTTTTACATTATATCAAATCAAAACCTTAGATATCACTAAATTAGACACATTTATAAAGCAAATTCGTAAAGGTTTTACCTAGAAGATCTCTTTTGTTTTTACAAAATATTTAAAGCATAGGTTCGTAAATCTGAAATGCAGAGTCACATTATTGCTCAGGGATTAACGACATTTGGATATTGATGAAGCAGTAAATCCACCATGATGGTTAAAACGAAAGGAGAGAGGAGAGAGAGAGGACTGCTTAATTAGAACTATAGTTTTGATCATAGCAAGGTCGAAATACTAAAAAAGTTTTTGCCGGTTTGGGTGTAATGGTTCTTGTGTGCCACCCTCCCACATTATCTTTAGTGATCTTATGACCACCTAAGTGTGGTCTGGGTTCACTACCAGCCGTTTTTCTATGATGAAGTACTCTTTATAATTTAAACAAGTTTACGTTTGCTCACAGTCTCATAATTTCCAAATCATAGAATTTTTTCTTTTCATTAGTAGTATCCGTGGCACTAGATTAGAGAGTTAATAACGGGTGGTTCATCCATTCGTTATCATCTCTAAATTAACATAATGTTGATTTAGAAGAACAAATATCTGAATTTATAAAGTGTCGATAATACGGCCATGGACAGTAAGATTATTTAATTACTGGCGAAACAAGCCATGACTTGAAAAAGAATCTTTAGACTTCAAAAGCCAAACAAGTAATGGAATATTTATGGTGTTTAGAAAGTGATTATTGCTTTGAGATTGCTCGAAGGATTGTGAGTCGTGAGAAATGAAGGGAGGTGTTGCCCCGCTTTTATGACGTTGTAAGTTGTGAAATGAATGATGGTATTGGAGGGAACTAAAACATAATTGCCGTTTAGATGAAATGGTACTACTTTAGGTACAATTATATCCATTTGGAACAAATGGAATTTCATCTAACTAAGCAGGTACCCGTTTGTCCTTCAATTTCATAAAAAGTAGTCGTTGGAAACTAGCGTGGTACGTTTAATCCAAGCATTTCATATCTGATAATAAAATTTCATATAAAGTAGCCCATTGAACATTAATGTGTGCCATTCGTGGCTTGTTTTGTTATGATTCGATGGCGCGTTAAGCCTCAGATATGAATTAGAATTATAGTTTCATTTTAAAAGGTATAGTTGTGCTCAGAAAATGTGCAATATTTTTTCTTGATCTAAATAGACCTTTCATGTTTTAATAATCATAATTATGGTTAAAATCATAATATCAACTTAATAACGAGTTAAAATCACAAGTTAAGAGAAGAAATTCAGGAGAATTCACGGACAAGAGGTTCTTCAGGTTATCGCTAGGTCCGACACCGAAGAAATCGGGCTACCTCCTTGCTGTTCGAGGTGTAGCTTAACTGCCGAGATGATTGCTGAAGCTAGTTAATTGATGGCAATTTGTGCTAAGCGTGAAATCGAAGGTTCGGGGATGGTGACGAAACACACTATGGATGGGTGGCGGATTTGGCGATAGTCACAACCTAGTTGGTGACTTTGTAACACACAAGTTTCTTCACTGAAAGGAGGCTGAGCGTAATCATTATCTTGTATTCATTGTCCGTTTGTCTGATTATGAATCTTTAGAGAAGAATTATCTCTTCAAAGCCCATTGTTGGAAATTAATAAAAGTTGTTTCGTTAGAAATGTTATTTGTTAAATTTTAAGCCAAATGTTTATTCCGAAATTTTGTAAGCAAATTTTAAGGTTCGAATGAATGCTGTGATTCAAATTGGCGATGGTGCTAGTTGTGAAAGCATATTTATAATAGTTTGTAAGCGTGGTGCCGTTCATCGAAACGGATGCAGGCGCCGAGCGGAGGTAGGGCTGGTATTGCCTTACGCAGCCGGGCTGGATTGAATTTAATGGGCTGTGGGCGTTGAACTGTGTGCAGGCGGCCCGATTCATTGAGCTCATTCTCCACTGACATAATAAAAGTACAGACATGCTTTGTGCTATTATGGGGCCCATTATAGAAGCTCTATATAGTCCACTAAGTTATTGGGCTAATGAGGAGATCCACTATATAAAGTCAGCTTTGAGCTGAACTCCTAAACCTTTTTTCTTGAATAATTATTACTCAAGTGAGTTTATCTGAATCTTCAGTATTTATTTCAGTACAAATAAATTCCCTAAATCAATTGATGAATACATATTTATTCATTAATACATATTTTCAATTAACATAATTGTATTTCTTAATTAACAAACATCACATTCATTTCTACTCAAATTATACTGTTAATAATAGTAAATTAAGCTGAAAATACTATAATTTGATATTTTTCAAATTTAAAAATGCACCCATCAAAATTTATTAAATTATTTGGACAATATTTTAGGAAATGAAGGAGTAATATATTATTAGCTCATTATTTATGTTTACCTTCCTGTTCACCTCCCTTCTACTGTTACTTATTTTATTTTTTACTATTTGGTTACAAATTTAGATGTATTTGATGATAAGGGTGAATGAGATGAGTTATTTTATATAAAGATTTGATTTTGAATTTTAGATAGGGCTCATAAGCTTAGAGAGTAATTCAATATTAATTTCGATTATTATAAGTTTATATGAATGTATCTAATTACCTTCTTATGAGCTGTAGGATGTTTAAATTACTGTAGTTCAATCAGTAATCGCTAAACGAATATATTTGTTTGATGCAATCTCCGAGCATAATGAACTCCTACAAAAGCCTCACTAATCTCAAACAACTGCACCTCTTCCCATCACTTCCTCCTTCCGTTGGTTGCAGTTTAAACAACAGGGAGAGGCCCAGTAATGGAAGAGCAAAGGGAGGGCATAGGAATGGGAAGCCCAAGGAGAACGATTTAGATTAAATGCTTAGACTGAAGAAGCCCTTGAAGCTTAAGGACAAGAACAACAATAGTGGGAATCAACGATTTAGGAATTCTACTAACAAATCTAATCTGGATATTGTTTTTGTTTCTGGTCCTTTTTTGTTGGAGGTCCAAACCGTGTTACAAACTCAGGTAATTCCAATTATTTATTCCCTCCATCTTTAATGGTCCGTTTGGATTGGGGTTGACCGTTTGGGTTCTCTCTTTTGTGTTAAAACATTATCTTTGTTAAATGATTACATAATTCAGCACCAACTTCCATTTTCGTTTCTCCCAAATCGAGGTGTAATGCCAGGTTAATGGTATTTTTAGTTATATTTAAAATACAACTTTGCAAATTTAACCAAATAAATATTATCCAAAGAATAGCATTTTAGGAATATTCACTGATTAACCTCACAACCTCCATAATAGTTAACTTTACACCATACATTCCTCGATCAAAACGAGGCCTTAAAAGTTACTTTACTTTCTAGTTTTTTAAACTCTCACTTCTTAAACTTTATCTCAAATATTTTTAATACATTGTATGACATTTCGTTTGAAGTATCTCAAAGTATAGTATTTTTACCTTAATTTACTATTAACATTATTATTTTGATTTAAATGAAATTTGTGAGAGTCCTTTTAAGACATCAACGGTTTGTTAATTTTGATGATTGATATAGCGAACTAGATAAGGAGTGGAGGGACTAATTGTTTTATTCTACATCCATCCCAAAATGATTGTTAAGTTCAAATTTTTATAGTTGACTTTTTAAATTTCTAGCTCTCAAATATTATTTGTGTATGTTGTATGTGTTTGGTGAAAATATATATAATGATACTAACTTTCAATCACAAAAAGGTATCCCAGCGTTTTTTTTTTTCATGGGCAAATATTAACAAATTTTAGTATCTTAATTCACATTCAAAATTTTTATTTAAATCAAAAATTGTCAGCTTAATAATGAAATTATATTTAGAAAATCTTATATATTGATATATTTTCAAAGCAAAATATGTAGCGATAAAAATTATTTTGAGTTTAAATTGAAAAGTGAACTCATTAAAAGTCAATGTAACAATCTTTTGTGCGGAGTAGTATTTTGTTAGTAGAATCATGTTTTCATTCAAATCAAACTTATGTGCCCCAATTAAGACTGCAAAAATTATTAAGTGATCTTTTTGGATTAAGGGATAGATGTTTTCAGACTCGGTTATGATTTTAGTTGGTTTTGCAGATATGATGGCTATGTATCCCACTCATGGATATATACTGAAATTGAAATTATATTAAATGTGTGAAATTATTATGACTTAATTTGTAATAAGGAAAGAAAGGATTGAAGTATGGGATATACCTTTGAGGGATTAAATTCAAAGCACCAAAAAGGGCTTCAATAGGAATTTGAAAATTTTGAGTATACATTCAATATCATGGATATGTACGGTAAAAATGATGCATACCATGATTCATTGTGAAGATTTGAATCTAAGGAATTTATGGACAATGATGGTTTAAATTATATATGTACAAATTAATTGAATTATTCTGAATGACATGAATGTATGAGGGATTAAGTTCAATGGAATGATTAGCTAATTCATTAAAGTAATGTGGAAATAATGCATGTGTTGTTCATTTGAATGGCAATTAAGGAGAAATTTTTGGAAAGTGCTAGTTGATATTCTGAAGTTCTAAGTTGCTATTGGTAGGAGTTTGAAACTATAGCAAATCTTAAATGATTATCATATTTCTGTAAATTTCATTAAGCAACCCTTAAATGACAATATATTGAGTAACTTCACGGTATGATTGACACATTGACTAAGGTAGGCCTACTTACATATATGCATGTGAAATAATTTCTAGATGCAAAACCTTTACTGTTCTTCTGAGTTCTGTATCAGTATTACATATTCAGCAATATGTTCCTGGAAGAATATTATGGAGTTCTAACAAAATATGTTTGGAAAAAAAAATATGTTTGTAAATTAAGTAGAATTAGTCACTCCTATTCCCATTCTAAGATAAAATAAATTTAGCATCTTCGTCATTCCTCATTCATCTATGTTCCATATATAGGTTATATATATGCATTTAATCAACATATTATCCTCCATAATGGAGATTGAAGAGTGCTCAAATGAAGTCCCACATGCACGAGTGTTAGGTTCGTGTCGTATGGTTAAATTTTAAGTAATTTAGGATCATGCACCATTACAGGTTCTATGTGGATGCAGTTGTATAATTATCTGTGTTTAGAAGGTTTTCTGTTAGTTCTATTACCTTCATACATGGTATTTCCTGTTTAGGAACCTGTTATTAAGCCCTCATGGAATACATTTGCTAGTAGTATCAGCGGGATATGGAAGGGAGTGGGAGCAGTTTTCTCTCCTATTACAGCGGAAATGGAGCCTATTGACATCGGAAAAAAGAACGAATATCTTTTCGACTGCTATACGGTTTCTCATATTGAGGCAGTGACAACTCCTTCTTGGCATAAAAAAACTCAGATCCAGAGGAAAATAAATTGGATTACCCTAAATCCTCATGGTGAGGTTAAAGAATTGGACTGGGATGGTTTTAAGAGTAAAGAGAACTATACAAATGAAGATGCATCTATGTCCATGAAAAACAATTCTGATGAAAAATTAAAAAATTATGTTCTTCCAAAATTTGAGTCTTTTGATTTCGGAAAGAGTGATATTATGGAAGAAGATGTAATGGGATGCGAACCAGGTCTTGTATTTTTTGAGGTAAAAGAACTTCTAGCAAAAGTTTTGATCATTGTTGTTCTCATGTTGATGATACAGACTAACTTTATCTTTTTCTTCACAGTACTGTATCAGCACTTGTAATTTTCTGAACTTGTACTGTGGCTGATTTGTAGGATGGTTCTTATTCAAGAGGTCCAGTTGATATCCCAATAAGTGAATTTGATGAAACCGCCTATTACATTTCCCCTACCATCAAATTTGAGCAAGTAAGTTGTCTAGATTTTTTTAATCCACATTTATGTAGCGTTGTAAGTTCTTGATTATTTCTTTCTAATTGTATCCAAAATGTAGTTAAGTAAACTAAAACATGATTTTTTTTTTCTGCTGATTAGTATCATAACCTTACCCTTATTTGTTTTTAATTACCTAATCCAGTAAAACAGTGAGAATGAAAAATATTGGAACCATGATTGTAAGATATCAAACTTTTTGTGGTGAATGATGTTAACAAGGAATTGCATGTTCTGGTGTCGTATGAAGTGTTGTGACATATCTTCAGAATAATACTGATTCTTATCACCATGTTTAATTTTCTTGGATTATTGGATGATGTGTCTAGATCCAGCTTGCTGTTACACACTGTGCAGCTATTTCATTTATATATATGTTGTATACATTAACATCAAGATGCTCCAAGACTGTGGCCACTGGACTAACCTTAGTGGTTCCCACACGATCTACCACTTCACAATAGTTCACAATAGATAAGAAACGTAGGTTGCTTAGTAAGCCATTTTGATTTATTCGGTTATATCCAAGAGCTAGAGAATGTAAATTTTTTTACTCCATCATACATAGAAATTATATGTTGTATATGTGCATAAAGGGTTAATGGCAGGACAATACCTATATTTACAAGATGTTTCCAGTCGATTCCTCATGTTTTAAAACATCCTTGTTGATAACATATCTTTAAAAATGTCCTAACTCCCAACTCCCAAATGCAAAAAAAATCAATGAACAAAATCTCAACTCCCAAATGCAAACTTTATGGGTGATAACGGAACATTGTAAATTAGATAATGGATTTTGGGCTTTTTTGGGGTACCAAAAAATTCCCTAAACAAAGTTCATTCTCTGAACAACTTTATCAGAGAACCTCAACATCCAAAATTGCCCAACTTCCAAATGCAAATAAACAAATTGAACAATAAAAAAAGGAGAAGTTCTTGAAAATTAGAGAATGACAAACTTGTTAAGAAATATTTGAAGCTTAAACCTCAGGTTATTGATTTGAGCATTGTATTTTATTTCAATTGTTATTAGCTTCATCTTAATATTTTCAAGAAATGGGCCTGAAATGGTTGTGGTCGTTGTTGAGGTTGAGGATGGTGGAGGTGGTTGTTGGTTATGAAGGTGGTGGGTGGTGGTGGTTAGGGATGGACTTATGTTGATGAAGGTTGGATAGTGGTTAGGGAGGCTTTGAATTTTTTTTTATTATTTATTTTTTAAAAATTTGTCTTCCAAAATATCCTCGAAAAAAAGTGTTCATCGTGACTAATTAACAAAAGCTTAACATAATTTTATTTGGGACCAAGTGGGATATTTTGTAAAACATAAGTGATAGATAAGAATATTTTTAAAAGATAGGTGATATTTGGTAAATATTTTGTCAACATAGGTGATTGCTCCAACTATTAACCCGTGCATAAATTGCCCAGTTTATGAGACTTGCTATAGTTGATCGTTTACATAATGATCTTTTCTCACATAACATCTTGATGCTTATTTTCACCCTCCTGTGGGTGTTATTTATTTTGACATTGTATTCGTTTTTGTATTGTTTTATTTGGAATATGTGTTATTTTTTCTTTGCTTTTGGCTTATGTTTGTGGCGAGTAAGGCCTGCCTTGCACGAATCTGATTTAAGGTTTTATTTTTTTCTTTGTTGGGGTTTTTCCCAAGCGATGTGTGTCTGTTTATTTTAGGTAACACGGAAGCCTCAAGGATTTAAAACAAAAAAAAAAAAATCTTGATGCTTATTTAAAAGGAAACTTTCCTTTAAGCATTGCAAGTTGGCAACATTCATTCCCCATCAAAGTTGTACTTGTCTGGTCTGTACATGTCATTTGTTGGTCATTGTCTCTCAGCAGATGTTGTCTGCAGTATCTTATTTAATCAATAAAACAATTTCCCTTTTGCAGTGCTTGGTCAAGGGGTGCCATAAAAGACTGCGTCTCGTGCATACGATAGAATTCAGCAGTGGGGGGTCTGACATCCGGACTCTCAGGGTAGCTGTTTTTGAAGAAAAATGGTCAAGTCCTGCTAACATATCTCACCAGAGGTACGGAACAGATCTTGTAGTTCTTGCACTAGCAAATTTGTTTCCAACTGGAGCAGTACATATTTCAAATTTTGTATCTTGTTTGGTAAATCTGAGTAAAGACTACATATATTAGTCCTCAAGCGAAAATTTTTTTGAGAAGAATGGCATGTCGATCTTCGGTTTAAATTTTCTTATCCACCCAATTTTTTTCTAAAATACCCTTGGAATATATGTGCCACTCATCTCTCTTACTTTTTCTTAGAAGACCCTGACCATCGCCCTTCTTTTCCTTTTCCCGAGCATTTTCCTCCCCCCCTTCCCCAACCACAATCCCATTTCCATACGCCCCGTTTAAAAATGCATGCCACATCCGCAAGCACCACCAGCTGCGCCTTTTCCCGGAACAACTTCCCCGGCAATCTACTCCTCGCCGCTGTTTTTGAAGCATTGTGCAATGATGCATGACAGTACAAAAGCGACCAGGTCGGGTGGGGTCCATGCTTGAGGGGTGGGTGGGGGCTGATTGATAGGGAGGAGGGGGGGTGTGGTGGTGGATGATGACCGTAGTAGTGGTTTTTTGGTGGTGGAGGTTTTGAAAAAGAAGTAGAAGAGTGGTGGCTAAGCTTTTGGAAGGATGATTGGTGGCAATTTCGGTGGTGATGGTGGAGGTGCGGTGGGTGGGGGGATCTTGGTGGCGACGGGGAGGTGGATGTGGTGGTGGTGCTATGATTTTGAAGAAAATGAAGAAAGAATGGAGAAAAATTAGGTGGGGGCATTTTAGTATTTTTCATTGGAAGGGGTGGTATTTTAGTCAAAATTTTGAAGAGTGGTAAAATTTAAGCGAGGGTTAACATCTTGTCTTGAAAATTTAGATCTCGGCTTGTGTAAATATGTTTAGACTTTCGTTTAATGAACAATTTTTGTGCTTGCTTCTTCAAAGTAATGGTTATTATTTGATATTAATAATTAGTACTCCCTCTAATCTCTTTTCTAAATAATTTTTTTTAAAAATAGAATTTTCTTTTAGGTTCTATTTTTGTCAGATAGATAAGAAAAAGGTGGGCCGGAAATTAAGTTTGTGAGATGAATTGCCCAAGAATTTCTTGAAAACTTTATTAGTAAATGGTAGAAATACAAATGGATAGGAGTAATTTATTTCGATAGAAAATTTTCCGTTACGTGAAAATGTTCAAGGTTGGATATTAACCAACTCTTAATAGAAAAATTAAAGGGCAATTACGTCATCATGTTTAATACTCCCTTTATCCCATAAGATTATTTAGTTTGATTTTTAATTGTCAAAATTAACAAACTATGAAGTCTTAATTGATACACGGAACTTTGTTTTGAGTCAAAATTACGCTAATTAGCTATTTGCCTGTTGAACTATCCTCTAATATTCAACATGTCAGATTTTGTGTCTTCGGTAAATGTCTTATACTTTGTATCTCTCTTTACTTGTCTATTTATTTTTTTATGGGATGCTCATTTTTTTAATTAAAATATATAAATTTTCATTTAACGTGAAACAAAAAGAAATTCTGTGAATTAAATTATAGATATATTTTAATCAACTTGTATGTGGGTGCTTTTATAATAATTAAAATATTGCGTAATTTTTATTTGACCTCCTTTTTCTCAACTGTCCATACTTACCCCAAATACTTGACCTACATATCATATTGATAATCATAACTTCTTTAGCACCTACAATAACAACTATAATGAAAGCTGGCTAATACTAGAAAGGTAGATTCTTGATGATAAGGTACAATACAATAATGCATGATATTGAAGCTATGGGAATCAAGATTGGAGATCTGGGTTTTTGTTTTTAACTTCTAGGTTTTGTGGATTGCCATAGTGAAGAACCGTGGGGAAATTGAAAGTTATAATATTGTGATCTTTTTTTATATATTGATGTGCTTTATTTTATTATGTAACAAAAGATACAGTTGAGTGGAAGAAAGTTTACAACTGTAGTATTTTATTATGTAACAAGCTGGTTTGAAGAAATTACATATGACATGGCAACAACTGTGGCTAATGTTATAGAGGAACCACTGTATCTTTTATTAGTTTTCATTAGTATAAGTGTGAAACCGTCACAATCTTTTATTAGCTTTCATTAGTGTAAGTGTGAAAGCGAGTCAGCCAATGGCACTTCAGTGCTTTGTTAGGGATTACGAGAAAGTGAATCTCGAGATGTGCCTGTGAATTAGGGGACAGAGCACTTTAAAGCAGCAATCACAGTTACGTCATTTGCGTGACTCGAGCCATAGCGTGAAGGGTTAGGGTGTTGACATTTGCTCTTCTTCGCTGTAGGTGGCTATGCCCGAAGGCGGCTTTCGTGTTAGTTATCGTAGGGGAGTGAGTGTGTTTCAATGAGAGAGAAGGGGGCAATGGGTGGGGGATGAGGGGTGAGTGGGGGGAGCGATAGGAGGAAGAGGGGTGGTGGAAGGAGGGTGGGGTGATTTGTGTTGGAGTAGAAAGAACTAATTAAATATTATGTATTATCTTAATTATTATAAAATACTTTCACATGTTAAGTTATTTTAAAATATACCTAACAAATTTAGTAATTCTGTCATTTCTTTTTTGCCCTCGTTTTATATGAAAATTTATATATTTTAATTAAAAAAAACGTATCAAGGGTATCCCAAAAAAGATAAATAGGGAGCAAGGCTAAGATACAAAATTGGGGGTAAGGCAGAAAGATAAAAAGTTCGAGAAGCAGTTGAAAAGTGCTTGATTCGGGGAGGCAACCGACTAATTAGCCCAAATTATCTGTCATGTATAATGTGCGAGGGGTGGATTAAGTTCAAGAGTAAATTTTGCTTTTTCTATTTTACCCTTTAAAGTAATTAACAGCAGCAAAATTAATCTACATGATTATTTAACTCCTTGGGATTTTCTTTTATAAATAATTACGATATGGGTACTCCGATAATTACTTACCTATATTGTTAACAGAATTTTTATATGAGAGTTTAAATCACGTATATAGTAGATTCAATTATTTTAACTTAGTATAATTTTGAATTATATAAAATCACCTTTTTTCTCTCTTGTCATTTTAATTCATTATTTGTACTATAAAAATATATTACAAAATTAATGGATTAATTTCTTGTGCGTTAGGCGTGCGAAATAGCTAATAATGTGAATATAGAGCATCATCACCTAATATATTTTAACCAATACATATAACGTACATAAAAATAGATGAGTTCAAAATTTGACAAGTCAACTATCAAAATTGGATAATCTTCAGTTGATGGATGGAGTATCTTTTAGGAATGCATCACTATGTTAGTGATGTTTAAAGTAATTCCTTTTTTCTTTGTCTTTGTCTTTTCCTTTTTATATTGCATGTTAGATCTTTTAGGTTGTCCTTCGAATTGATAAATTTAGATTGGAGAATGGAGTTCAAGATTTATGATACCAAAACAATTTATTGAAATAGAAAATGAAAATGATTTAAAATCCATTATAATTGCATAACAAATCACATTTGAGTTTGATCGACTGGAATTTAAATCTATTTAAATATCCAAACAATTTTGGTAAATCTGAATTCAAGATTTCGTATACAAAAGTTTCAGATCCATCCTATTCTTACCAACCTACCCATTGAACAAGTCGAAGTTGTCTCAATAGGATTCTTATCATAATCAAATAGCAAAATAGGCAAACATTAATTTTTTCTCTCTCATCTATATGTTGACAGTGATTTAGAGTTGGATGTCAAGCCCTTTTCTCAGAGGAAGAGAGTTCAACCAGGCGAACTGACTGGTTCGTGGAAGGTATTTGAAGTGAGCGCCACACCTATATATGATGAGGAGACCATATCCGTTGAAAGCAATGATGCCCCTTATGTTTATCTTTGCATGGAGAACTTAAACAAAAGAAGCTTGCCAGAAAATATGACATACTTCGGTGAGGAAGAGGTAACAGACTTTCATGAGGCCACTGTACTCTATTTGCCTGGAGGTGTAACGGCATATGTTGATGTGAAGAAGGATGGTATTCTTTGTATTGGATTTGGCTGGTATTCAGATGAGGGCATAAATCTTGTTATGGAGCGGGATTATGGAACTGATGGGACACTCAAGGAAGTGCGCTCGAAGTCTGAGGTCAAGAGAAGGTGGTCGACTCCACCCCCAGTGTAAGTTTGTAGTTTCATATCACCGGCAGTGAGGTTCTTGTAACTTTTTGACATGTATATGTTGTTTAGATGTAGTATTATACTTCATAATATTTTCGTTGTTTATCATTTCAGATAGTCTTCTCTGGCAATTAAGTAGTCGAAGTTCTGTTCCTTAGACATCTATTCTGATATTCAGTTCACATTGAACTTCAGTACATAAGCTAAATGGGTGGAATTTGAACGTCTTCTGGTTTATTCTTCGAATAAACTAGGTCATATTTGGAGAAAGTTGGGTAAATAACATCTTTTTGGATATGTTTTTTATTTGTAGCACTCTTTTCAAAAACTTTGCTAGAATATTATTTTCTCTCGCAAAAAGACTAAATTACCCATTAAAAAACTACAGCCTTCTTTATCTTATTCTTCAATTCAAATCCTAACCATCATCACCACCAACCCTAACCACCATTACCAAACACAAACTCACGAGAATGAGGGGCGGTGGATGTGATGGTTAGGGTTTGAATTGAAGAAGAATATAAGGAAGGGTGCTAGTTTTTAAGGGGTAATTTAGTCTTTTCGTGCGAGGGAAGGTTGTGCTATTCTAGCAATTTCTTTTAAAAAATGCTAGAAATTATAAGAGTGTCTAAAAGGGTGCTATTTACTAAAATTTCTCGTCATATTTGATTGATAGATTTGAAAAGGTAACTTTAAAATGTAAACAGTACATTCTCATAAACATAAAGGGCACAATAATTTGAAATGTTGCATCACATCACCTTGAAGTTAATTTTGGTATTGAAGTTAACGGAAAGTGCACTCCATTTGCCTAGTGGTGACAGCGAGGCGGGTAACCCGTTACCCATGCAAGGACCCGAGTCGATTATTGTTAACAAGTGGGTATGAACATAAGGTTATGTTTTGTTCATTTAAAATATCCTTCTCGTGCGATAACTATCCGGTCCATTAATATACTATCAACAATGGCACCCTAAACAATTACCTTCGAGCAACTCAACCGACGTGGAAACTGAAAGTGGATTTCCTTTCATTTCTTACATCCCCTACTCTTAAATCCCAGTACAGTATCCCAACCCTTGCCTTTTTGACGTTTCATCTGTTATTAAGTTATTTGGAGATACTAATACGTTGTCATAAACACCACATATAACTTTGGAATATCCAGCGTGCGAGCGTTAAAGTTTCAGGAGATCCAAGAAAAAGATTTGACCCACTTGTGAAGCAGATATAGCACCGTCGAACCCACATTCTCCTCCTGTTTATTTTCAAGATTCGATCGAAATTCTCCGCCCAAGTCACGACTCAAATCAGCGCTTCGTCTTCGTTGTTAAATTCCACCTTCAATTAATGTGTAGTTGAGTTACCGAGTCGGGTTCTATAATTTGAGCTTTGTTAAGCTTAGCAGCCGAGATTTATAAGTTGAGGCTTCATTACCAATATAAAGTCTAACCGAACACTACACTTGTCTAATGAGCAAGTATAATTGAGAAGAATTATTCAAAGTCTTGATTAAATGACAAAATATCATATAGAAATAGATGATTCTTTAGATAAAAAGTGATTTATTAAGGGATAGTGAAAAATTACATTAGGATTGTATTAAAGTATATTAAAAATACGGAAACAATTAAGCTATTGTGAAAAATAAATTTTTACAGATGATAAATGTATTTTGAGATTGAATAGTATTTTTCTTAAATCAGTTAGTTGGTGTTTGACAATAAATAAATTTTAATTATATTACAAATATTAATATTATGAAATATTTTGAAAAAGGTCTAATTATATCAATTTTCGAGTCGGTTTATGTACTAGAAATTTTTAGTTATTTTCTTGATCAAGATAAAGAAATCTCACTAAATTTAAAAATCAACGGTTAAATAACTTAATTTAAATCGATGATTGATATTCATTCATAAATTGTAGAATACTACAAATACAATTGAATTAGGGAGACATAGACATCAAATGAAATTGAAATCACATAAATAACTAATCGAATTATAGTCGATGAATTTTAATCGAAATACTATAAAAGAAAATACAATACAAGCAATTGTATCCCAGCACTATTGATCCCAATTGATCAATTAAGCTCACGTCTCAAGTCTCGAATGTCTTCGATGGTTAGACATCTGACACAGAATAATCGCTGGCCAATTTTTTTGTAAATATCGGTTAGCGTAGTCGGTAAATTACATCATGCGTGTCTTTACGTTGTTACGATCGATCACTTAACATGTTGAAATTTGACCTCCATGTGAAATGCTAAGTGACAAATATCTACAACTAAAACCTCGACCTCCACCTGAATTCCCATTTTGCCTTGGAGCATTTCAATGAGTTGTTTGGAATCAGTCTCCAACTCAATGGCCTTGTAACAAATGCAGCCCCTCCTGCTCATGACACGTTCTAGTATATTGAAATAGGCTCCCCTGTAAGTCCCAGTGTTATCACGGCAAACAACTCCCACCAACCTCGCCTTAGTACCTGCATCACAATTAGCCGATAACCGGATCTAGGTGTTTGTCAGTGCATTGCAGAAACTGAGCTCCAACTTCCCATACTATCATAAGCAGACTGCTCTCTTGTTGTGGCATTCGAGGTTATCTCATTAGAAGCAAATCTCTTCCTTGCTGTATGCAGTCCTCCATCGACACGGCTTACTGCTCAAATAAGGCTCCATTTCGGGTCTTCCACCTGAGCTAGCACCTCGCCGCAACCTGCATTCTGCAATTGTTCTTGCATCAGCTCCCACCAACCCCTAAATGTTTGCCATGGGCCAGCCCCAGTTCTTAAACTGAGTTGGGTACAGTGGCATAATCAGCGAGTAAACGGACAATCAAGCAATATATGTGTTAGCGCTTTGAGAATCTTGATTGAAGAGTACACATACATGATCCACCATGACCCCTTTCTTTAATAATTAGTCTTTGGTAGGCAAACTATTGTGTAAGCACCTCCACACAAACTGTCTCCTCAACATGCTTCCACACCCGCCCCTCATTCTCGTTGCTACTACTCTGCTTCACAGTAGCTACTCCCGTAGCTTCTTATTGGGTTTGAATTAAAATACTTGATTATAATTAAGCGAAACAAGGATTATAAAAATAATATAAAAAGCAATATATTAATTTATGTGCCTTTTGTCGTATTAATATATAGATTATGGCCAATTTCAATGTAGCTGTAACACTTTAATGTCGATCGAGGTTCCTAATATATTAATTGTCAACCAGTGCGTATATCACATTTTCTTTAAAATCTAGTAATCGGTTTATGCAATGATGGAACAAATTATATTCCTCGCAAACTGCAATTCGTGTAGTGAAATGCAGGTGCTTTCAGTAAGGGTCGAATCCACTGAGGAACTTGTTTACTTAAATTAATTGTAGTTGTAAATGAAGCTAAGTATTAGAATTGATTGTAATAAACTAGTTAAACAAACTAACAGTCTGATTAAAAGAGATAAACTTATGAATAAAAATGATTAAAGGGGTATAGAAACTTGCTATGATAGTATTCTATCCAAAATAATAGATTTATCAGCAATTTAAATTCATTTCTCGTTAGTTAGGTATCTTAGTTTAGATTCGCGGAGTTACTTGAGTGTTACAGTTTCATTAATCTCTATGTCGCTAATTGAAATTAATTAGCTAAAAACTTTGACATAAAAGAAATCTATAAGAACCAATCAACGTGTTCTTGGCCTTCCATATAACAATACATAATTATTGTCAGTGATACATTGTCATTTCGCTTTTTGGCCGAGGGTTACATAATACTCGGGGGATTATATAGAAGAATTGGCGATTCTAAAAGCAATCGAATCAAATTAAGTTCAATGATTAATATAGTGCGATTATAATAACTTCCAAAATGGGATAGAAAAATACCTTTGTCGAGGCTACATCAAAACCCCAGTAATAATAAATTTAGCTCACTTACTCATACTGAAATAATTCATAAATAATATTGCGAAAACATAAATTAACTAGAGTATGAATAAGAGTAGAAATCTTTATCAATTGTCTTCAACGAATCGATCGAAAATAAAAAGAATAATAATAGTAGCTTTCGCGGATTCTTCTTCTTTGAAAAGCGAATGAATAATTAATTACGCATTGCCCGATATGAATTGAATCGTTAATATTCATTTACTGTGACTTTATAGTAGTAGGTTAAGCTCGGTCTTTTGATACTACAGCGGGCTTTTTGTATAATCAGACCCACCTTTTCTTTCACTTTTTAGGTGAGCTTTGTCATTTCTTGGGAAAATTATATAGGCTCGGCCCATGACTTCTAACTGGCATTTTCTGTCTAAGTAGCATATATTTCCCAAATAATAATAAAAATATCGAGATAGCATAATATATAATATTTGTCAATTAAACAATCAAAACAACGAATTATGATGTCGTGCCCAAAATCATCCTAAAACTATGACAAATATTAACTGTCATGCAATCCCCAATTGTTCAGCAGAGGCGTATATTTATGAGATACAACATCCACAAAATTTAACTCCTTTCACTTGGATGATTACTTGTAAAAGCGATTGCCTGTCGATTACATCGACACGATCTACCATGCTCGATTTTCCAACGGTCGGACTATAGTAGATTTGTGTCGCCCATAGTCTTCACACATGCTTTTCTTGGGTGTATGAAGTGATGTGATACCGGTCAAATGCTTTGAGGTTGGCCAGCAATCACCGTGAGTTCTCCGAGGCCAAAAATATAAGCGTTAGATCGGTTTATGCGGATTCCATCTTACGGCACAGATTTCACGCTACGCTTGTAGTATACAAAAGCGAGAAGTCTTTTTATAATCCTCATTTACGGAAGGCGTTTAAACATGATCAAGTACATTACTCACGTAAAGTGAAACCGGAGGTCAACTCGAGATGAAGAATCTCCATTTAGCATAGGACTACATGAAAGCTTAGGACAGAGATATCTGATCTTCCTAAGTTCTCATGGCGGTCGGTGTCCGGTATCAGTTCAAACCATTTCACACGGATACCTATGTGATTCACTAGAGTAATAATTCTCCGCCCGATCCAGCGTGATGAGACAATCAACACGTACTAATGATGGTGTTATTCAATAGTGAACACCGATGAGGAACTCTGATATCATTTTTCTAGGCTTGATAGACAGGTTTCTTGTTTGAGTCATTAACTCCAAAGACCTCTCTAGAAAAACTTTATATTGCAAATGGAATGAATTTCATTACTCGTGGTAATGATGCATACATACACATTAAATATATATACGTATTGATCATAGTTCAAAACAAATGAGATATATATTGAATTTTGGAAGTTTAAAATTCAACCTTTGTCTTCTGATCATTTGTGACATATATTAGAAAAACTAGTCCCGCTAAGACTACGCCCACTCAGCGTGTCCTTGCAGTCTAAAATGTGCTTATAAATGCTTGAATTGTGGTTGAATTAGAGATCTATGTCTTCCGTTCCATATATGCGTTATTATTAGTTGGGGGTAGAAGTTAAGTTTATGTTCGAGTTGTGTTATTAAGCCGAGCGAGAAACTAAATCGAAGCAACGAGACACCTTAATCTAGAAATATCTCCTTTTCCTCCATCCTAATAATTTCATCATTTATCCACGCACAAACTCCTCTTAGCTACCCTCCTCACAGAGTGAAACTCCCTTCTTCCCCGATCTTGATTTTTTCATTTTTTGGTGGAATCTTGTTGCGATTCACTCCATGTCTTGTTCTTCCATCTACCGATCATCTAAGGTATGATTTTCTTACGCTTAGTATCTTGACATTTTGAGCTATAGTTGACAATTTCTATGAGTTTGACTTTGTGTTGACTTTTTGAATTTGAGATTTAAGACATTATATGGTAGAGATATTTACGTCTAGCTTCAAAATGGTTGAAAAGTCTGTTGTTTGAAAGAGAGTAAAACCCGAAATCTGTGTGAGTAGAGGTGATTGTGATTTGATTTAGTGGTTGATATGTGTGGAAGTTTATAGTTGACTTTAGGTTGACTTCCCCAAATCAAAATTTTGTTTCAAAAAGTATGTTAATGGCTTTAATGGAGTGTTTTGGAGTATGGATTATGACTTTTGTGTGGTTGGTAGAGATTATGTAATTTTAGTTTGGGTAAGTGAGTAGTATTTGGGGTTTTTGGAATTTAGGTGGTTAATGATGGATATATTGGTTTAGAAAAGTCGATTTTGGGTTGAATAGAAGTTGTTTAAAGTGTTAGTGTTTGTAGGGGAGTGATGTCGGAATTAGGATTGAAATGTGATGCTTTCGAATTTTGTCATTTTATTAGTCGGGTTAACTTCGTGTAATCTTCGCCTTAAGTTATAATTGGTAACTAAAGCGGTTGTTAAGTTGGATAGACTAAATAGAGTTATTAATATTGTAATAAATAGTAATTATATCTCTGGTGTTTTGATTGGACGTTGAGCGTGGGAAGAAGGCACGTGGACTAATAATAATTAGGCGTATTAAGGTTGAGTACTTATCTCACGGGTGTTGATTAACTTTACTTTGTGGATATGTATATAATTTTGTGTGAAATTATATGTTGAATATCGTTGGGTTCGGTTGATGGGTTGTGTACGTAGTGCCGTAGATTCGTATAGGTGTTTGAGGGTGTTGTTTTGAGTCGTATTAGGAAGAGGTTGTATATGAGTTGATGTTTGTTGGGATTGTATTATCCGGTATTTGCCTTATACACCAGTATAAGTGCGGTGTTTAGCCGTTGCCTCGTTACGATTCGGTGATAGCTTATGTCTTCGGGCATAAGTTTCTCCCTAGGGTTAAGTCGATTATATGCGCATTAGTTGTAGAAATCCGGATCTATGAGTTGAATCGAGTTGTTGATTCTTTGAGTTGAGCGAGTTGTTGAGTTGATAAAGTTGTTGAGTTGATTGAGTTGCTAAGTTGATTAGTTGTTGGTTGTGATGTCGTCGTTTGTCAATTGGTAAATAAAGTCAGTGAATTTGTTGCGTATTATGATCCTATCTTGAAATGTCATTATGTTATTGATGGTGCCACTCGTCTTGGAGATGTTATGCTAGTAGCGAATTTATGAACATCGTAATTGATAATGAAAGTACTAAACTACATTAAGATTTTAAGTTGAATAATATTATGTACTACTTATCTATTGTATGCGATATCAACTACTTTGGTACACTATTCTTGTGATTAATTTAATTTCACTAAGGCACTTCCTTTATTCTCTATAGTATTTAAATTGCTAGGTTGACATGTGGTGTTATAGATATAGGGCTTGTTCGAATTGGTCCTTTAGAGCTTGGGTGGCGGCGGAGTGGTAGTTGCTCGCCGGTAGTGTATTATTTTGTTTGGAATTGTAGTTCGGGTTATGCGTATAGTTGTCATTTGGGATTTAAATTTTTGTTGTATGTTGATTTTTTTTGTACTTGGAGATATGTTGTGTAGTTTGCTATTATGTGGTTAGGAATACCCACGATAGATTCTTTTACGACTGTTCTTTTCCATTGTATATTGTTTATTGAGTTGTTTTCAAGACGGTGTCTTTTAAATTTAGTCATCCATCGATTGGTGACTCTGGTGATAGATTTGGGAATGATTCTAACCTCGGTGCGACTGGGCGAATTCTGATTTTGGTGATAAGCGTAGGTTTCATGTGCTGGTGTTGTGTGGTTATGTGTCTATACGGGTTGTGTTCTTTGAGGTTAATACAGTTTGAGTCTTTTCTTGGAGTCTAAGTCTTTCTTTCGTTTTATTGTGAGGATCTGCGAGGCGGAGGCATAGAGGATACGCACCGGGAGGTGCCCGTGGTAGACCGAGGGGTACTAGAGGTAGAGCTAGAGGCGTGCCGGTGGAGTTGTGGTAGTGAGCCGGTGTGGAACTGACGAGTTCAGGAGTACCTTTATGATTTTCCAGTTGACCACATTCTTTGGGGAATGAGTTACATGTTGAGAGGATTTGGCCTGTATACGAATGGCGAGTCGATTGGGAGGTGATAGCCGAGTAAGCTTTTGACGGTTCTGAAAAGAGATCCCAAAGTTCATGGGTGGGTTCACGATTGATGCGATCGAGTTTATTAGAGATTTGGGGCCGTTTTGAGCCATGGGTATTGAGGTGGTGAGGTCAAGTTAAGCCACTTCTTGATTGTGTGAGAGTGCTTTCGCGATTGGGTAGATAACCTATGACTATCTCGATTGCTAGAGGGAGGACCGAGGTGACTTGGGAGGCTGTTTGTAATTAGGAAAATTATTGCAGAGTACCATGGGCTGCTTTAGAGAGGATCGATTTTGATGACTCGGGGTGATCGATCACATTGGGAATGCAGAGGCGATTTAGTGAGTTATGTCGCTTTTCTTCGGTATGCGCTGACGAGGAGTAGAGGATTAGCGAGATTCGAGATGAGTTGATATGGGAGAGATTCGACACCGTATATCTTTGATGGCTCACGGTTTCCTGCAGTGAAGAAGGTAGGAGATGGAAATTGGGCGAGCTGAGCCCGAGAGGGTCGAAAAGAGATGCGACATGAAGCGTCGATCTGGTGGATCATACAGTTCGAGTTCGAGAGGAGGATCTTTGACCCGACTCGTCCGGCTAGAGTCGTTTGAGTGCAGATTCATGAGCTATTACTGCGGCTTAACACCGTCTGGGTATGCACAATGAGATGCGGTGGATCTGAGAGGGTGTCGCAGAACTTAGAGTGACATTCGATGTTTTAGTTGTGAAGCGAGATGGGCCATAGAATTCGAGGATTGTTGGGAGAGAGATGATTTGCTTTCGATGTCATGATCTGGACACGTGCGGGTGTCCTTAGTATTCGAGTGGGTGGAGCGATTACATCTTCTGTGCGATCTGAGAGGTGGGTATCGGGAGAGCGAGAAGGGAGAGAGCGATTTGGAGCCGCGGAGGTCGAGTCAGCGCGGAGTTGGAGGTACTGAGGAGCCTTGTGAGTGCCGGCCAGAATTAGTCTTGGCGAGTCGGTCAATGCCGTTACTCGGAGGCCTTGGATACTCGTAGAGATTCTTGGCAGTGCACTTGTTGTTATGATCACGGAGGTTAAGTCTTTTTGATTAAGGAGCTACTCATTCTTTTATTTCAGGAGTTTTGTGGATATCTTACCTTTATGTCGGGAGTCTTCTACTTGTTCCCCTTAATATTATGACACCCGGTTGGAGAAGTCGGTTAGGTTAGACATGTATCTGAAGATTGTCCACCCAAGAGTGAGTAATCAATTGTTAGTTGTGGATCTACTTCCTTTTGAGTTAGTAGATTTTGATCTTATCTTGGGAATGAATTTGGTTGGGAGACATCATTTTGAAAATTGGCTGTCACCTTGAGGAGAATTATTTTGCGAGTCGAGTAGACTGATGTTGTGTTTGAGGGGAGATAAGAAGATTACGCCATCAGAGTTTTATTTGACATTGGAGACGGGAAGTTGATGAAGAAAGGTTTGTGTTAGGTATTTGGGAATTTATGTGGTGAATTGGAGAGAGGAGAAAGGTTAGAGGATGTGCTAGTTGTCAGGTAGTATGTCGATGTTTTCGAGGAGTTTCGGGTTTACTAGGAGAAGGCGGAGTTTGGGATTGAGTATTAAGATGCTACACGTCTACATTGCGCCGTATAGAATGGCTCCGGCGAGTTGAGAGAGTTGAAGACTGATTCGAGGAACTACTTGAAAAGGGTTGTCGAGACCAGTGTTTCTCATTAAATTAACGATTACGTTTGTGAAAAAGAAAGATGAGTACGTTGAGTTGTGTATCGACTACATTAGTTGAATAAAAGTGACCATCGAAACTATCCGTTGCCGAGATTAGATGATTTATTTGACAGTTGAGGGGTGCGGTATTTCGAATTGATTTGAGATCGAATGCCTGAGTTGAGGATTAGGAGAGAGCATTAGAAATCGATGCTTCGATCGGTATGGGCACTATGAGTTCATGGTAATGCCGTTTGGGTTGACTAATGCTGGCCTTTCATGGATTTTAATGAAAGCGGGTATTTGGGGATTCTTGGATAAATTTGTGATTGTGTTTATTGATGATATTACTCGGTGATGCGGAGGAAGCGCGAGAGGCAACTCGCCGGATTGTGTTGAGCGTTGAGGCAACACCAATTTATGCGCTAAGTTTAATAAATGTAGTCCCAGTTTGGAGAAAGGAAATGGAGTTAACTGAGCCGTATATCCGGTGAAGGTATTTGTGTGGACCCTCAGGTGGAGGATGTGAGTAATTGGGAGCGACTGCGAGTGTATTTGAGGTAGAGTTTCTTGGGTTTGGGTGGGTATTACAGGAGGTTAAGACTTTGTTGATCGCGACTCAGGTGACTAAGTTGACGAGGAAGGAGTTCCACTTTATTTGGGATGCAGTTGTGAGGTGTTTGAGTTAGGCTGAGATTGACTCTTGCCTTAGGTTTTAGCTCTACCATCAGTGCGAGGACTTAGTGATCTATAGTGATGCGCTTTGCGGGGTTGAGGCTGTGTTGATCTGGGAATGAAGTGATTGCTTATGCGTCTCGGCAGTTGAGGAACCATGAAGGAAACTGCAGGCCACGTGATCTTGAGTTGGCAGCGATTATTTTTGCATTGAAGCTGTGGAGGCATTACTTGTATGGGGTTAGATGCGGATTTTCGATCACAAAAGTGGAAATGCCTGCAGAGCGCGAGACTTCGAATTTGAGGCAGAGGAGATGGATGGAGTTTGCTCAGCGACTACGATATGACAATGAATATCACCGAGGGAAGCGAATGTAGTAACGGATGCTGCGAGTCGGAAGGAAAGGTATGAAGGCCAAGCCGAGATGAAACGGCTTGGGGTTGAGGCACCGTATTTGGTAGCGATGAGTTGTTGGCTCGTGTGAAGGTTAGAGCACAGCCTTTCTTTGATAAGTATCTTGGAGTTTCGGCAAAAGATGAAATTGCGGGATATCATTAAAGAAGTGAAAGGTGAGTAGATGGTTCGGGATTGATGAGTGGAGCTCACGAGGATGGATGACAAGTTTGTGTAGTGATACGTTGGAGTGAAGAAAGTGCGGCGAGGGCTCATGTGCTTCTTATAACATGCGTCACAGTAGTACAAAGATGTATAGGGATTTGAGGTTGACTTCTTTGGTGGCGAGAATGAAGAGAGAATTGTAGAGTTAGGTAGCGAAGTGTTTGTGGTTTGCTAGTAGGTGAAGGCGAACATCTCTGCGTCAGCGAGTTGTTGTAGACTCTTTCTATTCTGAGTGGGCGTGGAGAATATTGGACTTTGTATTTGGGCTTCTAGGTTGTTGAGGCGAAATTATGGGATCTGGCATTGATTGTGGATGAGGCATCGAGAGTCGTAATTTAGCACCTATTAGATCAGCAGATGAACCCGGAGAGGGTTAGCGAAGATGTATGTTGATTAGATTGTGAAATTGCGTGAGGTCCAGTGTCGTCGTTTCGGACCGCGTCTTGGTTATTCGGCGAGATTCTAGAAGGGTTTCGGAGGCATTGGGGACTAGAGTTGAGTTGAGTACATCTTTTCATCCCCAAGCGGATGGAAGCGTCACGAGACATCAAATTTGGAGGATGTATGCTTCGGGCTTGCATTAAAGTTTCGCGGGGAGTTGGGATGACGAGATTGCCTAAGATGGGTGAGAGTATAATACTTGATTTTAAATTGCTAGTATCGAGATGGCACTATTTGAGAGGGCATATAGGCGAAGTGTCGGACTCCAGTTTGTTGGAACGAAGTGGGAGAGAGGAAAGTCTATGGTTCCGAGTTAGTTGAAAGTTCAGTGGAGTGGATTAGGTGGATCTGACAACATGCGAGGGCTGACTAAGAGATAGGCAGGAAGAAGTATGCCGATCGTCGCCGGGTAGACTTATCTTTCGAGGTTGGTGACCGTGTGTTCTTGAAGACTATATCCGTGGAAGGGGTGTGATGATTTGGGAGAAGGGAAGTTGAGTCCTCGTTATATTGGACAGATTCGAGATCTTGGGGAAGGTTGGATTTGGCCTATGCGTTTGGCGTTGCCTGCGGCATTGGATAAAATTCACAATGTATTCCATGTGTATTAGGTATGCGAGTATATTCATTATGAGTCGCGCATTCTTATTTCAGTACGGTGGAACTTGAAGAGGATACTTTGAGGAGAAACGGTGAGATCCTTGATCGGAAGGAAAGGTATTGGACAAAGTGGTGGCCTTGGTGAAAGTATTGTGGAGGAATCAACGGGTTGAGGAGGCGACATGGGAGCGCGAGGATGATATGAGGAGTCGTTACTGCCGGCTTTTCGTAGGGGTAAGTTATGCTTGTTTCGTACTATATCACTTGAGTTGTTTACGGATCTTTCTCTTGGTTGTTGAGTTGGGAATTTCGAGGGTGAAATTTTATTAGGTGGGTAAATTTGTAATAACCCGTTCCGTATGTGCATTATTATAATATTAGTTGGGGGTAAAAGTTAAGTTTATGTTCGAGTTGTGTTGATAAGCAGAGACGAGAAGCTAAGCCTTAAAATAAGCAGACCTTGCACTAATCTAGAAATATCTCCCACCTACCTCCACTTAATCATTTCATCATTTATCAGCTCACGAACTCCTCTTCTTCACTCTCACAGGGCTTGAAACTCACTATCTTTCCCCAATCTTGATTTTTCATTTCCTAGGTGGAATCTTTGTTACTGATTAAACCGTAATCTTGTTAACCCCCGTCTACCGATCATCCCCCAGGTATGATTTTTTACCTTCAAATATTGACATTTTTGAGCTATAGTTGACCATTTCTGAGTTTGACTTTGTTTGACTTTTAGTTTGAGATTTTAAGACTTTATATGGTAGGAATATTACATCTAAGCTTGGGTTATTATGAGTAGAATTGATTATGGTTGATTTTAGTGGTTGATATGTGTGAAGTTTATAGTTGACTTTAGGTTGACTTTCCAAATCAAACTTTAGTTTCAAAGAAATATGTTAATGGACTTTAATGGAGATGTTTTTGGAGTATAGTTGTGACTTTATTGGTTGGTAGAGATTATGTAATTTTAGTTTGGGTAAGTAGGTAGTATTTGGGATTTTTGGAATTTAGGTGGTTAATGATGGATATATTGGTTTAGAAAAAGTCGATTTTGGGTTGAATAAATTTTTTTTAAGTGTTAGTGTTTGTGAGGGAGTGATGGTAGGTGGGTTGATGTGATCTTTCGAATTTTTTCGTTTTATTAGTCGGGTGAACTCGTAATAATCTTTCACATAAGGATTTATAATTGGTAACTAAAGCGGTTAAGTTGGATAGATAACTAAATAGAGTTATTAATATTATAGTAAGTATTAGTAATTATATCTCTGGGTGTTTTGATTAGAGGCATTGAGCGTGGAAGAAACACTATTAGACTAATTAGGCGGGGGCAGCTATTATTTTCTAGCCAAGGTGACTCTTTATCTCGCAGTGTTGATTCTTCACCCGATTCTTGATATGTGTATGTATGATTTTGTGTTAGAATTATATTGAATATGCGTGTGAAATTCGGTTGTTGGGTTGTATGCAGTGGTCTGCATGAGGTA
>JADFUC010002384.1:0-21758 GCA_019722365.1 Lithospermum erythrorhizon
CTAGTTACGTATTGTCGATTTTTTCGATGTTCCCCAACATTAGCATGGTATATTTCCTTTGACAAATCGAGCAATTTAATGCTTTTAATACGCTGAAACAAAAACGCCACGGCCGATTCGGCTGACGACAAAAATGCATTTTTTTCTATCCCAACGGAATCAGATTTGAAGTTTTTTTCGATGTTCCCCCTAATATTAGCATAGGTTTGATTTTTCTTCAAAATCCAACAATTCTAATGCTTTTGATTATTTAAAACAAAAAACGCCACGGGCTCGATTTGGCGACAACAAAAATGGATTTTTCTTATCCGAACGGAACTGTGACGACTTTTTTCTCATGTTGCCCTAATATATGTAGGTACGATTTTTCTTTGTGAAAATCGGGCTATTCTAATGTTTTTAATAATGCCGAAACAAAAATGTCAATGCTCGACTGGCGACAACAAAAATGCATTTTTCATCCGAACGGAACTGCACGAGTTTTTTCTTTCGATGTTCCCCTAATATTAGCATGGGCATGATTTCCTTTGAGAAAATCAAGGCCTGATGCCTTTACGAACATAAAAACGCCACTTCGCCGATTCTACGACAACAAAAATGCATTTTTTCTTATCCGAACGGAATCTGTACGAGTTTTTTCGATGTTCCCCTAATATTAGCATAGGTTTGATTTTCTTTCGTAAAATCCAAGCACTCCATTACTTTATCATCGCTGAACAAAATGTCACAAATGATTCGGCGACAACAAAAATGCATTTTTTACTTATCCGAACGGAATCCGCACGACTTTTTTTTCGATGTTGCCCTAATATGAGGGTATCGATTTTCTTTGTAGTAAATCGGGCTATTCTAATGCTTTATCGCTAAACAAAACGCCACGTACCGATTCGGGCGACAACAAAAAATGCATTTTGTCTTATCCGAACGGAATCAGACGAAGTTTTTCGATGTTCCCCAAATATTAGCATGGGTATTATTTCCTTGACAAAATCTAGCAATTTAATGCTTTTGTCACGCCGAAACAAAAGACGCAATGATTCGATTCGGGCGACAACAAAAATGCATTTTTTCTTATCCAAACGGAACTGTGACGTAGTTTTTTTCGATGTTCCCCTAATATTAGTATAGTTTGATTTTTCATCGAAAATCCAGAATTTAATGCTTTTAATATGCGAACAAAACGCCACGGCTCGATTCGGGCGACAACAAAAATGCATTTTTTCTTATCCGAACGGAATCCGCATTGACTTTTTTCGATGTTCCCTAATATTAGCATGGGTATGATTTTGACAAAATCGAGCAATTCTAGTGCATTTAATACGAAAACAAAAACTTCACGGCTCGATTCGGGCGACAACAAAAATGCATTTTTTCTATCCGAACGAACTGCACGAGGCTTTTTTCGATGTTCCCCTAATATTAGCATAGGTTTGATTTTTCTTCGTAAAATCCAAGAATTCTAATACTTTTAATACGCTGAAACAAAAACGCCACGGTCGATTCGGGACGACAAAGAAAAATATTTTACTCATCCGAACGGAACTGCATTTAATTTTTTTCGACATGTTGCCCTAATATTAGCTGTAGGTACGATTTTCTTTTGAGAAAATCCACACTTAATGCTTTTAATACGCGAAACAAAACTTCACGTGTGTTCGAGTCGGCGATAACAAAAATGTATTTTTTCTTATCCGAACGGAATTGCACGAAGTTTTTTTTCGATGTTCCCCTAATATTATCGTGGGTATGATTTTCTTTCGAAAATCGGTTATTCTAACGCTTTTAATATGAAAACAAATAACGCCATGGTTCGATTCGCGACAACAAAATGCATTTTTTCTTATTCGAACGGAACTGCACGAAGTTTTTTTCGATGTTCCCTAATATTAGCGTGGTATGATTTTTCTTTGAGAAATCCAAAGAATTTAATGCTTTTATCATTTAAAACAAAACGCCACGGCTGATTCGCGATAACAAAATGCATTTTTTCTTATCCCAACGGAACTGGCATAAGTTTTTTTCGATGTTCCCCTAATATTAGTATGAGTATGATTTCCTTTGCGAAATCCGCGCTTCTAATGCTTTATCACGCTGAAACCAAAAACGCCACGGTTCGATTCAAATACAACAAAAATGCATTTTTCTTATCCGAACTGAACTGCATCAGCTTTTTTTCGATGTTCCCCTAATATTAGCATGGGTATGATTTCCTTTTGACAAAATCGAGCAATTCTAGTGCATTTAATACGCTGAAACAAAAACTTCACGGCTCGATTCACACAACAAAAATGCATTTTTTCTTATCCAACGGAACTGCATTTGTGTTTTTTCGATGTTCCCTAATATTAGCATAGGTTTGATTTTTCTTCGTAAAATCCAGAAGAATTTAATACTTTTAATACGCTGAAACAAAAAAACGCCACAGCTCGATTCGGGCGACAACAAAAATGCAATTTTACTTATCCGAACGGAACTGTATCATTTTTTTTCGATGTTGCCCTAATATTATTGTAGGTAATGATTTTCTTTAGAAAATCGGCTATTCTAATGCTTTTAATATCGAAACAAAAAACTTCACGGCTCGAGTCGGCGACAACAAAAATGCATTTTTCTTATCCAACGGAACTGTGACGAAGTTTTTTCTTCGATGTTCCCCTAATATTAGCATAGGTTTGATTTTTCTTTCAGAAATCCAGCAATTTAACTCCTTTAATACGCGAACAAAACGCCACGGCCGATTCGACGACAACAAAAAATGCATTTTTAGTTATCCGAACGGAACTGCATTTATTTTTTTTCGATGTTGCCCTAATATTAGCGTAGGTACGATTTTTCTTTGAGAAAATCCAAAGAATTTAATGCTTTTTATCGCGAAAACAAAAACTTCACGGCTCGAAGGCCTGGCGACAACAAAAATGTATTTTTCTTATCCGAACGTAATTGACGAAGTTTTTTTCATGTTCCCCATCATTATCGGGTATGATTTTCTTCGAAAATTTGCCAACGCTTATCATGCTAAAACAAATAACGCCATGGCTCGATTCGCGACACAACAAAATGCATTTTTTCTTATTCGAACGGAACTGTGACGAAGTTTTTTTTTCGATGTTCCCCTAATATTACGTAGTATGATTTTTCTTTGAGAAAATCCAGCAATTCTAATGCTTTAATACCGAAAACAAAAACGCCACGCTCGATTCGGGCGACAACAAAAATGTATTTTTTCTTATCCCGAATCCGAACTGCATCGAAGTTTTTTTCGATGTTCCCCCAATATTAGCATGGGTATGATTTCCTTTGAGAAAATCAAGCGCTCTAATGCTTTTAATATCGAAACAAAAACGCCACGGCTCGATTCGACACAACAAAAATGCATTTTTTAGTTATCCGAACGGAATCAGACGATTTTTTTTTCGATGTTCTCAAATATTAGCATGGGTATTATTTTGACAAAATTGAGCAATTTAATGCTTTTAATACGCTGAAACAAAAACGCCACGGCTCGATTCGGCGACGACAAAAATGCATTTTTTTCTTATCCCAACGGAACTGCACGAGTTTTTTTTTCGATGTTCTTAATATTAGCATAGGTTTGATTTTTCTCCGAAAAATCCAACAATTCTAATGCTTTAATATGCGAAAACAAAACGCTACTGCTCGATTCGCGACAACAAAATGGATTTTTTCTTATCCGAACGGAACTGTGAATGACTTTTTCTTCGATGTTGCCCTAATACATGTGTAGGTACGATTTTTCTTTGTGAAAATCGGGTTATTCTAATGTTTTTAATACGAAACAAAAATGTCAATGCTCGATTCAAGCGACAACAAAAATGTATTTTTCTATCCGAACTGAACTGCATTTAGTTTTTTTCTGATGTTCCCCAATATTAGCATGGGTATGATTTCCTTTGAGAAAATCAAGCAGCCTGATGCCTTTATCGAACACAAAACGCCACGGCCGATTCTCCGGGCGACAACAAAAATGCATTTTTTCTATCCGAACGGAATCAGACGAGTTTTTTTCGATGTTCTAATATTAGCATAGGTTTGATTTTTCTTCGTAAAATCCAAAGAATTTAATACTTTTAATATCGCCGAAACAAAAATGTCACAATGATTCGGGCGACAACAAAATGCATTTTTTACTTATCCGAACGGAACTGCATTTACTTTTTTCTTCGATGTTGCCCTAATATTAGTTGTAGGTATCGATTTTCTTTGTAGAAAATCGGGCCATTCTAATGTTTTTAATACGCGAAAACAAACGCCACGGCTCGATTCGGCGACAACAAAAAAATGCATTTTGTCTTATCCGAACGGAACTGCATTTGAAGTTTTTTCGATGTTCCCCAAATATTAGTACGGGTATTATTTTGACAAAATCTTAGCAATTTAATGCTTTAATGGGAAACAAAAGACGAACATCTCGATTCGGGCGACAACAAAAATGCATTTTTTCTTATCCAAACGGAACTGCACGGTTTTTTTTCGATGTTCCCCTTAATATTAGTATAGGTTTGATTTTTCATCGAAAACTAAAGCACTTAATGCTTTTAATATGAAACAAAAACGCCACGGCTCGACCGGCGACAACAAAAAATGCATTTTTTCTTATCCGAACGGAACTGCACGAATTTTTTTCGACAAGGTCTCAATATTAGGTAACGATTTTCTTTAGAAAATCGGGCTATTCTAATGCTTTTATCGCCGAAACAAAAACGCCACAAATGATTCGCCGGTCAAACAAAAATGCATTTTTTCTTATCCGAACGGAACTGCATTTCCAGTTTTTTCGATGTTCCCCCATTATTAGTACGGCATGATTTCCTTTGAGAAAACTGGGCGCTCTAATGCTTTTTAATACGCTGAAAAACCAAAACGCCACGGACTGACTACGATACTAAAAATGCATTTTTTCTTATCCGAACGAACTGCATCAGCTTTTTCGATGTTCCCCATTAGCATGGGTATGATTTCCTTTGACAAAATCGAGCAATTTAGTGCTTTTAATACGCCGAAACAAAACGCCACGGCTCGATCTCGGCCGACAACAAAAAATGCATTTTTTCTATCCGAACTGAACTGCAGACGAAGCTTTTTTTCTTCGATGTTCCCCTAATATTAAGTATAGGTTTGATTTTTCTTTAAAATCCAAAGAATTAATACTTTAATACGCTGAACAAAAAAACGCCACGTTCTCGATTCGACGACGCTAAAAATGCATTTTTACTCATCCGAACGGAACTGCATTTGGTTTTTTTCTCGATGTTGCCCTTAATATTAGCTGTAGAAATGATTTTCTTTTGAGAAAACTAAAGAATTTAATGCTTTAATATCGCTGAAAACAAAAACTTCACGGCTGAAGCCCATGACAACAAAAATGCATTTTTTCTTATCCGAAAGGAATTCAGACGCTTTTTTTCGATGTTCCCCTAATATTATCGTGGGTATGATTTTCTTCGAAAATCGTTATTCTAACGCTTTAATATGCGAAACAAAAAACGTCATGGCTCGATTCGGCGACAACAAAAAATGCATTTTTTCTTATCCGAACGGAATCAGACGAGTTTTTTTCAATGTTCCCCTAATATTAGCGTAGGTATGATTTTTCTTTGAGACAATCCAACAATTGTAATGCTTTTAATACGCGTAAACAAAAAACGTCACTGCTCGATTCGGCGACAATAAAAAATGCATTTTTTCTTATCCAACGGAACTGCATGTTTTTTCTTTCGATGTTCCCCTAATATTAGTACGAGTATGATTTCCTTTGAGAAAAATCATGCTCTAATTTTTTTAATACGCTGAAACCAAAACGCCACGGTCGATTCAATGACAACAAAAAATGCATTTTTTCTTATCCGTACGAGTTTTTTTCGATGTTCCCCTAATATTAGCATAGGTATGATTTTTCTTTTGAGAAAATCGAGCAATTCTAATACTTTAATGCGAAAACAAAACGTCACGGCTCGATTGGCGACATGAAAATGCATTTTTTAACATCCGAGCGGAATCCATTCACGACATTTTTTACGATGTTGCCTAATATTAAGCGTAAGTACGATTTTCTTTGGCCGAAAATCGGGCTATTCTAATACTTTTAATACGCGAAAACAAAAAACTTCGGCTCAGTCGGCGACAACAAAAAATCGTTTTTCTTTATCCAGAGCGGAATCCGTCTGAGAGTTTTTTCGATGTTCCCCCTAATATTGCTCGATGGGTATGATTTCTTCGGAGAAGAAATCGGGTTATTAACGCTTTTATTATCACGAAACAAATAACGTCATGGCTCGGTCGGCGACAGCAAAGCCACATTTTTTTCTTATTCGAGCGGAATCAGATACGAGTTTTTTCGATGTTCCTAACGTTAAGCGTGGGTATGATTTTGCTTTGAGAAAATCCAGCAATTCTAATGCTTTGTCTGGCGAAACAAAAGCGTCACGGCTCGATTGACGACAAAAATGCATTTTTTCTCCGGCGGAATCGTCACGGTTTTTCGATGTTCGGCAATATTAGCATAGGTTTGATTTTTCTTCCGGAGAAAATCCGACAATTCTAATACTTTTAATGTGAAAACAAAAAACGTCACGGGTCGATTCGGCGACAAAAAAAATGCATTTTTTCTTATCCGAACGGAATCCGTACGAGTTTTTTCGATGTTTCCCTAATATTAGCGTAGAGTGCGATTTTCTTTGTGAAAATTGGGCTATTCTAATGCTGTCTGGCGAAAACAAAAAAACTTCACGGCTCAGTCGGCGACAACAAAAAATGCATTTTTCTTATCCGAGCGGAATCACGTCTGAGTTTTTTTTCGATATTCCCCCTAATATTATCGTGGGTATGATTTTCTTCGGAGAAAATCGGGTTGATGCAGCTTTTTAATATGCGAAACAAATAACGTCATGGCTCGGTCGAGGCGACAACAAAAATCGTTTTAACATTCGAGCGAGGTCCGTCTGAGTTTTTGATGTTCCCCTAATATTAAGCGTAGAATATGATTTTGCTGAAAATCCAGCAATTCTAATGCTTTTTAATGCAGCGAAAACAAAAAGCGTCACGGCTCGATTCGTGACGACAAAAATGCATTTTCTTATCCGAGCGGAATCCGTCTGAGTTTTTCGATGTTCCCTAATATTAGCATGGGTATGATTTCCTTTGAAAATCAATCTGTTCTAATGCTTTAATACGCGAAAACAAAAAAGCGTCTGGCTCGATTCGAGCGACAACAAAAATGCATTTTTCTTATCCAGGCGAGATCCGTCTGAGTTTTTCGATGTTCAAATATTAGCATGGGTATTATTTCGCTGACAAATCGAGGAACAATTCTAATGCTTTTAATCACCTTGAAACAAAAAAGTCACGGCTCGATTCGGCGACAACAAAAATGCATTTTTCTTATCAGGAAAGACGGAATCCCGTCCCAGTTTTTCGATGTTCCCCTAATATTAGCATAGGTTTGATTTTCTTTCGAGGAAAATCCAGCAATTCTAATACTTTTAATACTGTGACATAGCGTCACGGCTCGATTCGGCGACAACAAAATGCATTTTTCATATCGAGCGGAATCAAATGCGACATTTTTCGATGTTGCCCTAATATTAGCGTAGGTCACGATTTTCTTTGTGAAAATCGGGCTATTCAATGCTTTTATCTGAAAGCGAAAAACTTTACGGCTGAATTCGGCGACAACAAAAATGCATTTTTTCTTATCGAGCGGAATCCGTGCGAGTTTTTTCGATGTTCCCCTAATATTATCGTGGGTATGATTTTCTTTTCGGAGAAAATCGGGTTGATACTTAACTTTAATATCACGAAACAAATAACGTCGTGGCTCGATTCGGCGACAAAATGCATTTTTCTTATTCGAGAGAGCGGAATCGTCTGAGTTTTTCGATGTTCCCCTAACATTAGCGTAGGTATGATTTTGCTTTGAGAAAATCCGGCCAATTCTAATGCTTTTAATGCAGCGAAAACAAAAAAAGCGTCCGCGGCTCGATTCGACAACAAAAATGCATTTTTTCTTATCCGAACGGAATCCGTACGAGTTTTTTTCGATGTTCCCCTAATATTAGCATGGGTATGATTTCCTTTGAGAAAATCAAGCAATTCTAATGCTTTTAATACGCGAAAACAAAAAACGTCACGGCTCGATTCGGCGACAACAAAATGCATTTTTGCTATCCGAGCGGAATCCGTCTGAGTTTTTCGATGTTCCCCAAATATTAGCTTGGGTATTATTTCCTTTGACAAAATCGAGCAATTCTAAATACTTTTAATACGCGAAAAACAAAAAAACGTCACGGCTCGGTCGGCGACAACAAAAAATGCATTTTCTTATCGAGAGCGAGGAATCCGTGCAGTTTTTCGATGTTCCCCTAATATTAGCGACAGGTTTGATTTTCTTCGAGGAAAATCGACAATTCTAATACTTTTATCTGTGAAAACAAAAAACGTCGCGGCTCGATTAAAACAACAAAAATGCATTTTTCTTATCGAGCGGAATCCGTGCGACATTTTTCGATGTTGCCCTAATATTAAGCGTGGAGTGCGATTTTCTTTGTGAAAATCGGGCTATTAATACTTTATCTGTGAAAAAAAAAAAAAACTTCACGGCTCAGTCGGCGACAACCAAAAATGCATTTTTTCTTATCCGAGCGAGGAATCCGTGCGAGTTTTTTTGATGTTCCCACAACTATTATCGTGGGTATGATTTTCTTTCGGAGAAAATCGGGTTATTCACGCTTTTAATATGCGAAAGCAAATAGCACGTCATGGCTCGATTCGGCGGCAACAAAAATGCATTTTCTTATTGAGCGGAATCCGTGCGAGTTTTTTCGATGTTCCAACATTAAGCGTAGGTATGATTTTTGCTTTGAGAAAATCCGGCCGATTCAATACTTTTAATGCGAAACAAAAAGCGTCACGGCTCAGTTCGGCGACAACAAAAAATGCGTTTTTTAACTATCGACGGAATCCGTGGGAGTTTTTGATGTTCCCTAATATTAGCATGGGTATGATTTCCTTGAGAAAATGTCGGTTCTAATGCTTTTAATGCAGCGAAAACAAAAATGTCACGGCTTTCGATTCGTGACAGCAACAAAAAATGCATTTTTTCTTATCAGAGCAGATTAAATGCGAGTTTTTCGATGTTCCCCAAATATTAGCATGGGTATTATTTCCTTTGACAAAATCGGCGATTCTAATGCTTTTATCTGGCGAAACAAAAAAAGTCACGGCTCGATTCGGCGACAACAAAAATGCATTTTTTCTTATCGAGCGGAATCCGTATGAGTTTTTTGATGTTCCCCTAATAGCATAGGTTCCGATTTTTCTTTGAAAATCCAGCAATTCTAATACTTTTAATCTGGCTCAAAAAATCACGGCTCGGTCGGCGACAACAAAATGCATTTTTTCTTATCCGAGCGGAATCCGTGCGACATTTTCGATGTTGCCCTAATAATATTAAGCGTGGTCTGATTTTTCTTTAGTGAAAATCGGGCTATTCAATACTTTATCTGGCAACAAAAAACTTGGCGGCTCGAGTCGGCGGCTTGACAAAAATGCACTTTTCTTATCAGAGCGGAATCCGTCACGATTTTTCGATGATATTCCCCCTAATATTATAGATGGGTATGATTTTCTTCGGAAAATCGGGTTATTCTAACGCTTTTAATATCACGAAAACAAATAACGTCATGGCTGCGATTCGGCGACAACAAAATGCATTTTTTCTTATTCGAGCGGATCCGTGCGAGGTTTTTTCGATGTTCCTAACGTTAAGCGTAGGTATGATTTTCTTTGAGGAAAATCCGGCAATTCTAATGCTTTTAATAGCGAAAACAAAAAACGTCACGGCTCGGTCAGGCGACAACAAAAAATGCATTTTTCTTATCGAGCGGAATCCGTGCGAGTTTTTCGATGTTCCCTAATATTAGCATGGGTATGATTTCTTTGAGAAAATCCAGTAAATTCAATGCTTATCTGGCAACGTCGCGGTACCGGTCGGCGACAACAAATGCATTTCTTATCAGGCGGAATCCGTCTGAGTTTTCGATGTTCCCTAATATTAGCATGGGTATGATTTCCTTTGAGAAAATCGAGCAATTCTAATGCTTTTAATACGCGAAAACAAAAAACGTCACGGCTCGATTCGGCGACAACAAAAAATGCATTTTTTCTTATCCGAACGGAATCCGTACGAGTTTTTTTCGATGTTCCCCTAATATTAGCATAGGTATGATTTTCTTTGAGAAAATCAAGCAATTCTAATGCTTTTAATACTGGCGAAAACTCGCGTCAGCTTCGATTCGGCGACAACAAAAAAATGCATTTTTTCTTATCCGAAGCGGAATCCGTCACGACATTTTTCGATGTTGCTAATATTAGCGTAAGGTACGATTTTTCTTTGTGAAAATCGGGCTATTCAATACTTTTATCTGTGGCAACTTGCGGTCGGCGACGACAAAAAATGCATTTTTTCTTATCCGAGCGAATCGTCACGAGTTTTTTTGATGTTCCCCTAATATTATCGTGGGTATGATTTTCTTCGAGGAAAATCGGGTTATTCACCGCTTTTAATATCGCGAAAACGAATAACGTCATGGCTCGATTCGGCAACAAAAATGCATTTTCTTATTCGAGCAGATAATGCAGGTTTTGTGTTCCACTAACGTTAAGCGTGAGGTATGATTTTGCTTTGAGAAAATCCCTTAATTCTAATGCTTTTAATGCAGCGAAAACAAAAAAGCGTCCGCGGCTCGATTCGGCGACGACAAAAATGCGTTTTTTAACTATCCGAGCAGATAAAATGCAATTTTTCGATGTTCCCCTAATATTAGCATGGGTATGATTTCCTTTGAGAAAATCAATCGGTTAAATGCTTTTAATGCAGCGAAACAAAAAAGCGTCCGCGGCTGATTGGCGGCAACTAAAAATGCATTTTTCTTATCGAGCGAGGAATCCGTGCGAGTTTTTGATGTTCCCCAAATATTAGCTTGGGTATTATTTCCTTTGACAAAATCGAGGAGCAATTCAATGCTTTTATCTGGCTCGCGACGATCACGGCTCGGTCGGCGACAACAAAAATGCATTTTTTCTTATCGAGCGGAATCCGTGCGAGTTTTTTGATGTTCACTAATATTAAGCATAGGTTTGATTTTTAACGAGGAGAAAATCCAGCCGGTCCCAATACTTTATCTGAAAATAAAGCGTCACGGCTCGATTCGGCGACAACAAAAATGCATTTTTTCTTATCCGAGCGGAATCCGTCTGCGACATTTTTCGATGTTGCCCTAATATTAGCGTAGGTAAGATTTCTTTGTGAAAATCGGGCTATTCAATACTTTATCACAGCGAGAAAAAAACTTCCACGGCTTTCAGTCGGCGGCAACAAAAATGCATTTTTCTTATCGAGCGGAATCAAATGCGAGTTTTTCAGGTATTCCCAATATTATCGATGGGTATGATTTTCTTTCGAATCGGGTTAATCTAAACATATGCGAAAACAAATAACGTCATGGCTCGATTCGGCGACAACAAAAAATGCATTTTTTCTTATTCGAGCGAATCCGTGCAGTTTTTAATTCCCCCTAATATTAGCGTAGGTATGATTTTGCTTTGAGAAAATCCAGCAATTCTAATGCTTTTAATACGCGAAAACAAAAAACGTCACGGCTCGATTCGGCGACAACAAAAATGCATTTTTCTTTATCGAGCGAATCCGTAGGAGTTTTTCGATGTTCACTAATATTAAGCGTGGGTATATGATTTCAGCTGAAAATCAATCGGTTCTAATGCTTTTATCTGTGAAAACAAAAAATGTCGCGGTACCGGTTCGGCGACAACAAAAATGCATTTTCTTATCCGAGCGAGGTCGATACGAGTTTTTTGATGTTCCCCAAATATTAGCATGGAGTATTATTTCGGCTTTGACTAAAATCGAGCAATTCTAATGCTTTTAATGCGAAAACAAAAAAAAGTCCGCATTTCGATTCGGCGACGACAAAAAATGCATTTTTCTTATCGAGCGGAATCGGGTATGAGTTTTTTCGATGTTCCCCTAATATTAGCATAAGGTTTGATTTTTCTTTCGGAAAATCCGGCAATTCTAATACTTTGTCTGGCGAAAACAAAAAAGCGTCGCGGCTCGGTCGGCGACAACAAAAATGCATTTTTTCTCGAAACGGAATCCGTGCGACATTTTCGATGTTGCCCTAATATTAGCGTAGATGCGATTTTCTTTAATCGGGCTGATAATACTTTTAATGCGAAACAAAAAACTTCACGAACAGTCGGCGACGACAAAAATGCATTTTTTCTTATCAGAACGAGGAATCCGTGCGAGTTTTTTCGATGTTCCCTAATATTATTATCGTGGGTATGATTTTCTTTCGGAGGAAAATCGGTTATTCTAACGCTTTTAATATCACGAAAACAAATAACGTCATGAAAACCGATTCGACAACAAAATGCATTTTTCTTATTCGAGCGGAATCCGTCACGAGTTTTTTCGATGTTCCCCCTAACATTAAGCGTAGGTATGATTTTGCTTTGAGAAAATCGGCAATTCAGAAAATGCTTTTAATCTGCTGAAAACAAAAAACGTCACGGCTCGATTCGGCAAAAATGCATTTTTAACATCAGAAACCGGAATCCGTCTGAGTTTTTCGATGTTCCTAATATTAGCATGGGTATGATTTCCTTTGAGAAAATCAATGGGTTCTAATGCTTTATCACGAAAAGTATAAAAAAGCGTCACGGCTCGATTCGGCGACAACAAAATGCATTTTTTTCTTATCAGAGCCGGAATCAGGTCTGAGTTTTTTAGATGTTCCCAAATGATAGCATGGTATTATTTCCTTTGACAAAATCGAACAATTCTAATGCTTTTAATCTGCAGCGAAAACAAAAAAGCGTCGCATTTCGATTCGGCGACGACAAAAATCGTTTTTAACATCGACGGAATCCGTCTGAGTTTTTTCGATGTTCCCAATATTAGCATAGGTTTGATTTTCTTCGAGGAAAATGACAATTCTAATACTTTTATCTGGCGAAAACAAAGCGTCACGGCTCGATTCGGCGACAACAAAAAATGCATTTTTTCTTCCGAGCAGGAATCCGTCGACATTTTTTCGATGTTGCCCTAATATTAGGCGTAGGTCCGATTTTCTTTGTGAAAATCGGGGCTAATGCTGTCTGTGAAAAAAAAAAAACTTCACGGCTTTCGAGTCGGCGACAACAAAAAATGCATTTTTAACATCGAGCGGAATCCGTCTGAGTTTTTTTCGATGTTCCCTAATATTATAAGTGGGTATGATTTTCTTTCGGAAAATCGGGTTATTCTAAGCTTTTTAATATGCGAAAACAAATAACGTCGTATGGCTCGATTCGGCGACAACAAAATGCATTTTTTCTGTCGAGCGGTATCCGTCGAGTTTTTTCGATGTTCCCCCTAATATTAAGCGTGGGGTATGATTTTTGCTTTGAGAAAATCGACAATTCTAAATGCTTTATCTAGCGAAAACAAAAAACGTCGCTTGTCGGTCGGCGGCAATAAAAAAATGCATTTTTCTTATCGAGCGGAATCCGTGAAGTTTTTTTCGATATTCCCCTAATATTAGCATGGGTATGATTTCCTTTGAGAAAAATCCAATCGGTTAATGCTTTTAATACTGGCAAAAATGTCACCCATTTCGGTTAAATGACAAAAATGCATTTTTCTTGTCAGAGCGGAATTAAATGCGAGTTTTTCGGTATTTCCCCCAAATATTAGCATGGGTATTATTTCCTTTGACAAAATCGAGCAATTCTAATGCTTTTAATACCTGTGAAACAAAAAAGTCACGGCTCGATTCGGCGACAACGAAAAATCGTTTTTAACATCAGAGCGGAATCCGTGAGTTTTTTTCGGTGTTCCCTAATATTAGCATAGGTTTGATTTTTCTTTCAGAAAATCAGCAATTCTAATACTTTAATCTGGCGAAAACAAAAAGCGTCCGCGGCTCGATTGGCGACAACAAAAAATGCATTTTTTATCCGAAACGGAATCAGCTCACGACATTTTCGATGTTGCCTAATATTAAGCGTGGAATGGAATTTTTTCTTTGTGAAAATCGGGGCTATTCTAATGCTGTCTGGCGAAACAAAGCTTCACGGCTCGAGTCGGCGACAGCAAAAATGCATTTTTTCTTATCCGAGCGGAATCCGTGCGAGTTTTTCGATGTTACTAATATTAGCATGGTATGATTTCCTTTGAAAATCAATCGGTTAATCTTTTATCTGGCGAAAACAAAAACGTCAGCGGCTTCGATTCGGCTGACAACAAAAAATGCATTTTCTTATCCGAGCGGAATCCGTGCGAGTTTTGATGTTCCCCAATATTAGCATGGGTATTATTTCCTTTGACAAAATCGAGCAATTCTAATGCTTTTAATGCGAAAACAACGTCGCGGCTCGATTCGGCGACAACAAAAATGCATTTTTCTTATCCGAGAGCGGAATCCGTGCGAGTTTTTTCGATGTTCCCTAATATTAGCATAGGTTTGATTTTCTTTCGAGAAAATCGGCGATTCTAATACTTTTAATCTGGCGAAAACAAAAACGTTCGGCGACAACAAAAAATGGAATTTTTTATATCGAGCGGAATCCGTCACGACATTTTGTTGCCCCTAATATTAGCGTGAGTGCGATTTTCTTTGTGAAAATCGGGGCTATTCTAATACTTTTAATACGCGAAAAAAAAAAACTTCACGGCTCAGTCGGCGACAACAAAAATGCATTTTTCTTATCAAGACGGAATCAATGCAGAGTTTACCGATGTTCCTAATATATTATCGTGGGTATGATTTTCTTTCGGAAAATCGGGTTATTAGCTTTTAATATGCGAAAACAAATGCGTCATGGCTCGATTCGGCGGCAAACAAAATGCATTTTTTCTTATTAGAGCGGTATCCCGTCACAGGTTTTTTTCGATGTTCCCCTAATATTAGGCGTAGGTATGATTTTGCTTTGAAAATCGGCAATTCTAGAGAAAATGCTTTAATACGAAAACAAAACGTCCTGACTCGATTCGGCGACAACAAAAATGCATTTTTCTTATCCGAGCGGAATCCATTAGAAGTTTTTTAGATATTCTAATATTAGCATGGGTATGATTTCCTTTGAGAAAATCAATCGAGTTCTAATGCTTTTATCTGTGAAAACAAAAATGTCACGGCTCGGTTCGGCGTGACAAAAAATGCATTTTTCTTATCCGAGCGGAATTCGATACCGAGTTTTTCGATGTTCCCAAATATTAGCATGGGTATTATTTCTTTGACAAAAATCGAGCAATTCTAATGCTTTTAATCGCTTTGAAAACAAAAAAGTCACGGCTCGATTCGGCGACAACAAAATGCATTTTTCTTATCAGAGCAGGAATCCGTATGAGTTTTTTCGATGTTCCCCAATAATGGCATAGGTTTGATTTTTTCTTTTGAGAAAATCCAGCAATTCTAATACTTTTAATCTGTGGCTCATGATAGCGGCTCGTTCGGCGGCAATGAAATGCGTTTTTGCCTCCGAAAACGGAATCAAATGCGACATTTTTCGATGTTGCCACAATATTTAAGCGTAGAGTACGATTTTCTTTGTGAAAATCGGGCTATTCTAATGCTTATGCAGCGAAAACAAAAACTTCACGGCTCAGTCGGCGTGACAAAATGCATTTTTTCTTATCGAGCGGAATCCGTCTGAGTTTTTTCGATGTTCCCCTAATATTGCATCGTGGGTACGCATGAGATTTTTCTTTGGGCATCGAGTTAATCACGCTTTAATATCTGGCGAAAACAATCCGCGTCGTGGCTCGATTCGGCGACAACAAAATACATTTTTCTTATTGAGCGGAATCCGTCACGAGTTTTTCGATGTTCCCCACAACATTAAGCGTAGGTATGATTTTCAGCTTTGAGGAAATCAGAAGCCCGGTGCAATACTTTTAATACGCGAAAACAAAAAAGCGTCAGCGGCTCGATTCGGCGACGACAAAAATGCATTTTTCTTATCGAGCTGAGGAATCCGTCACGAGTTTTTTTGATGTTCCCCAATAATATTAGCATGGGTATGATTTCCTTTGAGAAAATCAATCAGTTCTAATGCTTGTCTGTGAAAACAAAAAGCGTCAGCTATTTCGATTAGTGACAATAATCACGTTTTTAACTATCCAGAGCGGAATCAATGCGATTTCGATGTTCCCAAATATTAGCATGGGTATTATTTCCTTTGACAAAATCGAGCAATTCTAATGCTTTTAATGCAGCGGCTCGCGTCACGGCTCGATTCAGCGACAACAAAATGCATTTTTCTTATCCGAGCGGAATCCGTGCGAGTTTTTACGATGTTCCACAATATTAGCATAGGTTTGATTTTCTTTCGGAAAATCAGCAATTCCTAATACTTTTAATAAAAAACAAAAAACGTCACGGCTCGGTCGGCGACAACAAAAATGCATTTTTCTTGCTCCGACGAGGAATCGTGACATTTTTCGATGTTGCCCCTAATATTAAAAGCGTAGAGTCTGTTTTCTTTGTGAAAATCGGGCTATTCTAATGCTGTCATGAAAACAAAAAACTTCACGGCTCGAGTCGGCGACAACAAAAAATGCATTTTTTCTTATCCGAACGGAATCCGTACGAGTTTTTTTTCGATGTTCCCCTAATATTATCGTGGGTATGATTTTCTTTCGAATCGGGTTGATCTAAGCAGCTTTTAATATGCGAAAACAAATAACGTCGTAGGTTTCGGTCGGCTGACAATAATCGTTTTTCTTTATTGAGCGGAATCGTGCGAGTTTTTGATGTTCACTTTAATATTAAGCGTAGGTAGCAGTTTGCTTTGAGAAAATCCGGCAATTAATGCTTTTAATACGCGAAAACAAAAAAGCGTCACGGCTCGATTGACGGCAAAAAAATGCATTTTTCGCTAGAGCGGAATCCGTAGGAGTTTTTCGATGTTCCCCTAATATTAGCATGGGTATGATTTCCTTTGAAAATCAATCGGTTCTAATGCTTTTATCTGTGAAAACAAAAAATGTCACGGCTCGGTTCGGCGACAACAAAAAATACATTTTCTTATCCAGGAGCAGATTCGTCACCGAGTTTTTTCGATGTTCCCAAATATTAGCATGGTGTTATTTCCTTTGACAAAATCGACAATTCTAATGCTTTATCTGTGGCTCACTGGGCATAGGTTTGATTTTTCTTTCGGAAAGGAAATCAGGCATTCTAACCACACTTTTAATACTGGCAGCAAAAAAGCGTCACGGCTCGATTGGCGACAACAAAAAATGCATTTTTTCTTATCAACGGAATCCGTCGACTTTTTCGATGTTGCCCCTAATATTAGCGTGAAGTACGATTTTCTTTGTGACCAGACTGTTCTAATGCTTTTTAATGCGAAGCAACTACGCTTCAGTGGCGACAACAAAAAGCCACATTTTCTTGCTCAAAACGAGTCAAATCTGAGTTTTAGATGTTCCCCTAATATTATCATTAGGTATGATTTTCTTTCGGAAAATGTCGGGTTATTAACAATATGCGAAAACAAATAACGTCATGGCTTGATTAAAGGCGACAACAAAAATGCATTTTTCTTGTTCGAGCGGAATCCGTCTGAGTTTTTCGATGTTCCCCTAATATTAGCGTGGGTATGATTTTGCTTTGAGGAAAATCAAAACGTTCATCTTTTATACAGCTCTAAAAAACGTCACGGCTCGATTCGACAACAAAAATGCATTTTTCTTATCGAAACGGAATCCAAATGCGACTTTTTTTCGATGTTGCTAATATTAATGAGTGCGATTTAACAGAAAATCGGACTATTCTAATACTTTGTCTGGCGAAAACAAAAACACCGCTCGAGTCGGCGACAACAAAAATGCATTTTTCTTATCCGAGCGAATCCGTCACGAGTTTTTTGATGTTCCCCAAATATTATCGTGGTTTTCTTTTCAGTCGAGGTTGATAACACTTTTAATATCACGAAAACAAATAACGTCATGGCTGGGTCGGCGACAACAAAAAATGCATCTTTTCTTATTCGAGCGGAATCCGTCTGAGTTTTTCGATGTTCCTAATGACCAAGGTATGATTTTGCTTAGAGAAAATCCGGCAATTCTGAAAATGCTTTTAATGCAGCTCGCGTCAAGGTTCGGTCCGGCGACAACAAAAAATGCATTTTTCTTGGCCGAGCAGGAATCCGTGCGAGTTTTTTCGATGTTCCAATATTAGCATGGGTATGATTTCGCTTTGAGAAAATCAATGTCAGTTCTAATGCTTTTAATCACCTTGGCTCGCGTCCATTTCGATTCGGCGACAACAAAAATGCATTTTTTCTTATCAGAGCGGAATCCGTCTGAGTTTTTCGATGTTACCAAATATTAACATGGGTATTATTTCCTTTGACAAAATCGAGCAATTCTAATGCTTTTATCTGTGAAAACAAAAAAGCATTGGCGGCTGGGTCGGCGACAACAAAAATGCATTTTCTTATCGAGCGAGGAATCCGTCTGAGGAGTTTTTGATGTTCCCCAAATATTAGCATGGGTATTGTTCCTTTGACAATCAGGGCAATTCTAATGCTTTTAATGCGAAAACAAAAAACGTCCGGCTCGATTAGGCGACAACAAAAATGCATTTTTTCTTATCCGTGCGGTTTTTCGATGTTCCCCTAATATTAGCATAGGTTTGATTTTTCTTTCGGAGAAAATCAGCAAATCTAATACTTTTATCTGGCTCGCGACAGCTCGATTCGGCGACAACAAAATGCATTTTTCTTATCGAGCAGAATCCGTCGAGTTTTTCGATGTTCCCTAATATTAGCATAGGTTTGATTTTTCTTTCAGAAAATCCAGCAATTCTAATACTTTTAATACGCGAAAACAAAAAACGTCACGGCTCGATTCGGCGACAACAAAAAATGCATTTTTTTCTTATCCGAACGGAATCCGTACGACTTTTTCGATGTTCCCCTAATATTAGGCGTGGAGTCTGATTTTATTTGTGAAAATCGGCCCTATTCTAATGCTTTATCTGTGAAAACAAAAAACTGCAGCTCGGTCGGCGACAACAAAAAATGCATTTTTCTTATCGAGCGAGGTCCGTCACGAGTTTTTCGATGTTCCTAATATTATCGTGGGTATGATTTTCTTTCGGGCGTCGGGTTATTCACGCTTTAATATCACGAAAACAAATACGTCATGGCTCGATTCGGCGACAACAAAAATGCATTTTCTTATTGAGCGGAATCCGTGCGAGTTTTTGATGTTCCCCCTAACGTTAAGCGTAGGTATGATTTGCTTTGAGAAAATCCGGCAATTCCCAATGCTTTTTGTCTGGCGAAAACAAAAAAGCGTCACGCGGCTCGATTCGGCGACAACAAAAATCGTTTTATCGAGCAGGAATCCGTGGGAGTTTTTTCGATGTTCCCCTAATATTAGCATGGGTATGATTTCCTTTGAGGAAAATCGATCGGTTAATGCTTTTAATGCGAAACAAAAGCGTCCACGGTACCGATTCGGCGACAACAAAAATGCATTTTCTTATCGAGCGGAATCGTCTGAGTTTTTGATGTTCCCCTAATATTATCATTGGGTATACTCTTTTCGGAAAATCGGGTTATTCACGCTTTTAATATCGCAGCTCGTCACGTCATGGCTCGATTCGGCGACAACAAAAAATGCATTTTCTTATTCGAGCGGAATCCGTGCGAGTTTTCGATGTTCCCAACGTTAGCGTAGATGCGATTTTATTTGTGAAATACGGCCTATTCTAATACTTTTATCTGTGAAAACAAAAACTTCACGGCTCGGTCGTGACGACAAAAAATGCATTTTTCTTATCGAGCGAGGAATCCGTCTGAGTTTTTTCGATGTTCCCCTAATATTATAAAGTGGGTATGATTTTCTTTCGAATCGGGTTATTCACGCTTTTAATATGCGAAAACAAATAAACGTCATGGCTCGATTCGGCGACAACAAAATGCATTTTTTCTTATTCGAGACGGAATCCGTCCAGAGTTATTTTCGATGTTCCCCCTAACATTAGCGTGGGTATGATTTTGCTGAGAAAATCCGGCCCGATTCTAATGCTTTTTAATGCGAAAACAAAAAAATCGCGGCTCGATTCGGCGACAACAAAAATGCATTTTTTCTTATCAGGAGGCAGGAGTCCGTGGGAGTTTTTTCGATGTTCCCCCTAATATTAGCATAGGTATGATTTCCTTTGAGAAAATCGAGCTATTCTAATGCTTTTAATACGCGAAAACAAAAAACGTCACGGCTCGATTCGGCGACAACAAAAAATGCATTTTTTCTTATCCGAGCGGAATCCGTACGAGTTTTTTTCGATGTTCCCCTAATATTAGCGTAGGTATGATTTTCTTTGGGAAAACGGGTTATTCTATTGCTTTTAATACGGGAAAACAAAAAACGTCACGGCTTGATTCGGCGACAACAAAAATGCATTTCTTCTTATCCGAACGGAATCCGTCACGAGTTTTTTATTCTAACATTAAGCGTAGGTATGATTATTTTTGAGAAAATCGAGCAATTCTAATGCTTTTAATACGCGAAAACAAAAACGTCACGGGTCGATTCGGCGACAACAAAAATGCATTTTCTTATCGAGGCGGAATCCCGTCTGAGTTTTTTCGATGTTCCCTAATATTAGCATGGGTATGATTTCCTTTGAGAAATCAATCGGTTCTAATGCTTTTTAATGCAGCGAAAACCAACGTCCATGACTCGATTCGGCGACAACAAAATGCATTTTTCTTATCGAGCAGATAAAATGCAGTTTTTCGATGTTCCCAAATATTAGCATGGGTATTATTTCCTTTGACAAATCAGAGCAATTCTAATGCTTTTAATACGCGAAAACAAAAAAGCGTCACGACTCGATTGGCGACAACAAAATGCATTTTTCTTATCGAGCGGAATCCGTCTGAGGATTTTTTCGATGTTCCCTAATATTAAGCATGGGTTTGATTTTCTTTCAGAAAATCCAACAATTCTAATACTTTTAATCTGGCTCACTTGTCCTTCGATTCGGCGACAACAAAAATGCATTTTTTCTTATAGAGGCGGAATCCGTGCGACTTTTTTCGATGTTGCCCTAATATTAGCGTGAGTGCGATTTTCTTTGTGAAAATCGGGCTATTCTAATGCTTTTAATGCGAAAACAAAAACTCGCTCGAGTCGGCGACAACAAAAATACATTTTTCTTATCAGAAACGGAATCGATGCGAGTTTTTTCGATGTTCCCACAATATTGCTCGTGGGTATGATTTTCTTTCGGAGAAAATCGGGTTATTCTGGCTTTTAATATGCGAAAACAAATAACGTCATGGCTCGATTCGGCTGACAACAAAAATGCATTTTTCTTATTGAGCGGAATCCGTGCGAGTTTTTCGATGTTCCCCCTAACGTTAAGCGTAGGTATGATTTTGCTTTAAGAGAAAAATCCAGTGATCCCCAATGCTGTCTGTAGCTCACGATCCGCAGCCTTGGTCGGCGACAACTCATCATTTTCTTATCCGAGCATGTCCGTCTGAAGTTTTTGATGTTCCCTAATATTAGCATGGGTATGATTTCCTTTGAGAAAATCAATCGGTTCAATGCTTTTAATCTGTGAAAAACAAAGCGTCACGGCTCGGTCGAGGCGGCAATAAAAATGCATTTTTCTTATCGAGAGCGGAATCCGTCACAGTTTTTCGATGTTCCA
>JADFUC010000839.1:0-13184 GCA_019722365.1 Lithospermum erythrorhizon
TGGGCCAAAGCGAGAAAGCGGCATTCTCACATCGAGCGTGAAATCCGTTCGAGTTTTCAATGTTCCCCTAATATTAGCATACGAATGATGTTCTAGGGAAAATCAAGCGATTCTATTTTATTTACCGATGCGTTCGAGTTTGTTTGGGCCAAAAGCGAGAAAGCGGCATTTCTCCCTATCCGAGCACTTAATCCGTTCGAGTTTTTTTTTTTTTTTCAATGTTCCCTAATCTTAGCATACGAATGATGTTCTAGGAGAAAATCAAGCGATTACATTTTATTTAAATGCGTTGAGGTTTATTTGGGCCAAAAGCGAGAAAGCGGCATTTCTCCCTATCGAGCATAATCCGTTCGAGTTTTTTCAATATTCCCCTAATCTTAGCATACGAATGATGTTCTAGGAGAAAATCAGCGATTACGTTTTATTTAAATGCGTTCGAGTTTATTTGGGCCAAAACGGGCAAAAGCGGCATTTTTTCCTATCGAGCGCAATCCGTTGGAGTTTTTTCAATGTTTCCTAATAATATTGAACTACGAATGATGTTCTGAGAGAAAATCCAAGCGATTACATTTTATTTAAAATGCGTTCGATTTTATTTGGGCCAAAAGCAGCTTGACATTTCTCCTATCGAGCATAATCCGTTGGAGTTTTTCAATGTTCCTTAATATTGGCTTACGAATGATGTTCTAGGAGAAAATCAAGCTATTCTATTTATTATTTCGTGCGTTAAAATTTTATTTGGTAAAAGCAGCGGCATTTTATACTATCCGAGCATAATCCGTTCGAGTTTTTCAATGTTCCCCTTAATATTAGCATACGAATGATGTTCTAGGAGAGAAAATCAAAAGCGATTCTATTTTATTTAAATGGATTCGAGTTTATTTGGGCCGCTTGAGAAGCGGCATTTTCTCCTATCGAGCATAATCCGATTCGAGTTTTTTCAATGTTCCACAATCTTAGCATCTAGAATGATGTTCTAGGAGAAAATCAAGCGATTACTGTTTATTTAAATGCGTTCGAGGTTTAATTGGGCCAAAAGCGAGAAAGCGGCATTTTCTCCTATCCGAGCATAATCCGTTGGAGTTTTTCAATGTTTCCCTAATATTAGCTTACGAATGATGTTCTGGGAAAATCAGCGATTCTATTTTTATTTAAATGCGTTCGATTTTAATTTGGGCCAAAAGCGAGAAAGCGGCATTTCTCCTATCCGAGCGCCCAATCCGGGTTTTTTCAATGTTCCTTAATATTAGCTTACGAATGATGTTCTAGGAGAAAATCAAGCTATTCTATTTACGGCGCCGTGCGTTCGAGTTTATTTGGGCCAAAAGCGAGAAAGCGGCATTTTCTCCTATCCGAGCCTTGATCCGTTCGAGTTTTCAATGTTTACATAATATTAGCATACGAATGATGTTCTAGGAGAAAATCAAGCGATTCTATTTTATTTAAATACGTTCGAGTTTATTTGGGCCAAAGCGAAGCGGCATTTTCTCCTATCCGAGCATAATCCGTTCGAGTTTTTCAATGTTCCCTAATCTTGCTTGCTCACGAATGATGTTCTAGGAAGATGGCGATTACATTTTTTATTTAAAATGCGTTCGGGGTTTATTTGGGCCAAAAGCAGAAAGCGGCATTTCTCCTATCCGAGCGCAATCCGTTGGAGTTTTTTTTCAATGTTTCCCTAATATTGAAAACTACGAATGATGTTCTAGGAGAAAATCAAGCGATTCTGTTATTTATTTAATGCGTTCGATTTTATTTGGGCCAAAAGCGAGAAAGCTTGGCATTTTCTCTATCGAGCGCCAATCCGTTGGAGTTTTTCAATGTTCCACTTAATATTGGAAACACGAATGATGTTACAGGAGAAAATCAGTATTATTTTATTTAATACGTTAGAGTTTATTTGGTAGCAGAGAAAGCGGCGTTTCTCTTATCCAGAGCATAATCCGTTCGAGGTTTTTCAATGTTCCCACCCAATATTAGCATACGAATGATGTTCTAGGAGAAAATCAAGCGATTCTATTTATTTAAATGCGTTCGAGTTTATTTGGGCCAAAAGCGAGAAGCGGCATTTTCTCTCCTATCGAGCATAATCCGTTCGAGTTTTTTTCAATGTTCCCCTAATCTTAGCATCTCTGAATGATGTTCTAGGAGAAAATCAAGCGATTAGCATTTTATTTAAATACGTTGAGTTTATTTAGCAGGCCAAAGCAGCTTGGCATTTCTCCCTATCGAGCGCAATCGTTCGAGTTTTTTTCAATGTTCCTAATCTTAGCGTACGAATGATGTTACAGGAAAATCAAGCGATTACGTTTGTTCTATTTAAATGCGTTCGAGTTTATTTGGGCCAAAAGCGAGAAAGCGGCATTTTTCTCCTATCCGAGCACTTAATCCGTTGGAGTTTTTTTGATGTTTCGCAATATTGAAACTGCGAATGATGTTCTAGGAGAAAATCAAGCGATTCTATTTTATTTCTTACGTTCGATTTTATTTGGGCCAAAGCGAGAAAGCTTGGCATTTCTCTATCGAAACTGTAATCCGTTGGAGTTTTTTCAATGTTCCCTTAATATTGGCTTACGAAGAATGATGTTCTGGGAAAATCAGCTATTCTATTTTATTTAAAATGCGTTCCGAGGTTTATTTGGGCAAAAGCGAGAAAACGGCATTTTCTCCCTATCGAGCATAATCCGTTCGAGTTTTCAATGTTCCCTTAATATTAGCATCTGAATGATGTTCTAGGAAAATCGCGATTCTATTTATTTTATTCGTCGTTCGAGTTTATTTGGGCCCAAAGCGAGAAAGCGGCATTTTCTCCCTATCGAGCGAAATCCGTTGAGTTTTTTCAATGTTCCCTAATCTTATCGAATGATGTTCTAGGAAAATCAAGCGATTGCGATTGTGCGTTCGAGTTTATTTGGGCCAAAAGCGAGAAAAGCGGCATTTCTCCTATCCAGGCATAATCCGTTGGAGTTTTTTCAATTTCCCTAATATTGGCTTACGAATGATGTTCTAGGAGAAAATCAATGATTCTATTTTATTTAAATGCGTTCGATTTTATTTGAGCCAGCGAAGCGGCATTTTCTCCCTATCCGAGCGCCAATCCGTTGGAGTTTTTTTCAATGTTCACTTAATATTGAAACTGCGAATGATGTTACAGGAAAATCAAGCTATTCTATTTTTATTTAAATGCGTTCGAGTTTATTTGGGCCATGAAAGCGGCATTTCTCCTATCCGAGCATAATCCGTTCGAGTTTTTCAATTACATAATATTATACGAATGATGTTCTAGGAGAAAATCAGCGATTCTATTTTATTTCGTGCGTTCGAGTTTTATTTGGGCCCAAAAGCGGCATTTTTCTCCCTATCGAGCGCCAATCCGTTGAGTTTTTTCAATGTTCCCCTAATCTTAGCATGCGAATGATGTTCTAGGAGAAAATCAAGCGATTACATTTTATTTAAATGCGTTCGAGTTTATTTGGGCCAAAGCGGCATTTTCTCCTATCGAACGCCAATCCGTTCGAGTTTTTTTCAATGTTCCCCCTAATATTAGCATAGAATGATGTTCTAGGAGAAAATCAAGCGATTCTATTTTTATTTAAATGCGTTCGAGTTTATTTGGGCCAAAGCGAGAAAAGCGGCATTTTCTATATCGAGCGCAATCCGTTCGAGTTTTTTCAATATTCCCTAATCTTAGCATACGAATGATGTTCTAGGGAGAAAATCAAGCGATTCTGTTTTTATTTAAATGCGTTCGAGGTTTATTTGGGCCAAAAGCAGCTTGACATTTCTCCTATCCAGGCAATCAGTTCGAGTTTTTTCAATGTTCCCCTAATCTTGGCATACGAATGATGTTCTAGGAGAAAATCAAAAGCGATTACATTTTTATTTCGTGCGTTCGAGTTTATTTGGGCCCAAAGCGAGAAAGCGACATTTCTCCCCTATCCGAGCATAATCCGTTGGAGTTTTTTTCAATGTTTCCCTAATATTGGCTTACGAATGATGTTCTAGGAGAAAATCAAGCGATTCTATTTTTATTTAAATGCGTTCGATTTTTATTTGGGCCAAAGCGAGAAAGCGGCATTTTCTCCTATCGAGCATAATCCGTTGGAGTTTTCAATGTTCCCTTAATATTAACTACGAGGAATGATGTTCTAGGAGAAAATCAAGCTATTCTATTTATTTTTATTTAAATGCGTTCGAGTTTATTTGGGCCAAAGCGAGCGGCATTTTCTCCTATCCGAGCGCCTTAATCCGTTCGAGTTTTTCAATGTTCCCTTAATATTTAGCATACGAATGATGTTCTAGGAGAAAATCAAGCGATTCTATTTTATTTAAATGCGTTCGAGTTTATTTGGGCCAAAAGCGAGAAAGCAGCATTTCTCCCTATCGAGCATAATCCGTTCGAGATTTTCAATTTCCCCTAATCTTAGCATCTGAATGATGTTCTAGGAAAATCAAGCGATTACGTTTTTATTTAAATGCGTTCCCCGAGGTTATTTGGGCCAAAGCGAGAAAGCGGCATTTTCTCCTATCGAGCATAATCCGTTCGAGTTTTTTCAATGTTCCCCTAATCTTAGCATGCGAATGATGTTCTAGGGAAAATCAGCGATTACGTTCTATTTAAATGCGTTAGAGTTTATTTGGGCCAAAAGCGAGAAGCGGCATTTTCTTACTCCCTATCCGAACGCAATCCGTTGGAGTTTTTTTCAATGTTTCCCTAATATTGGCTTACGGTGATGTTCTAGGAGAAAATCGGCTATTCTATTTATTTAAATGCGTTCGCGAGTTTATTTGGGCCGAAACGAGAAAACGGCATTTTCTCTATCCGAACGCAATCCGTTCGAGTTTTTTTCAATGTTCCTAATATTAGCATACGAATGATGTTCTAGGAGAAAATCAGCGATTCTATTTTATTTCGAACAATACGTAACTTTCCCCTAATATTAGCATACGAATGATGTTCTAGGAAAATCAGCGATTCTATTTTATTTTAAATGGATTAGAGTTTATTTGGGCCAAAAGCGAGAAAACGGCATTTTCTCCTAAGGCATAATCCGTTCGAGTTTTTTTTCAATGTTCCCTAATGTGAAACTGCGAATGATGTTACAGGGAAAATCAAGCGATCTATTTTATTTCGTGCGTTCGAGTTTATTTGCCGGGCCAAAAGCGGCGGCATTTTCTCTATCGAGCATAATCCGTTCGAGTTTTTTTTCAATGTTCCCTAATATTGAAAGCTTACGGGCCAGTGTTCTAGGAGAAAATCAAAAGCGATCTATTTTTATTTACGTGCGTTCAGTTTATTTGGGCCAAAGCGAGAAAAGCGGCATTTTTCTCCTATCGAGCGCATAATCCGTTCGAGTTTTTTTCAATGTTCCCCTAATATTAGCATACGAATGATGTTCTAGGGAAAATCAAGCGATTCTGGCACATTTTATTTAAATGCGTTCGAGTTTATTTGGGCCAAAGCGAGCGGCGACTTCTCCCTATCGAGCGCAATCCGTTCGGTTTTCAATGTTCCCTAATATTAGCTTACGAATGATGTTCTAGGAGAAAATCAGCGATCCTATTTTATTTAAATGCGTTCGAGGTTTATTTGGGCAAAAGCGAAGCGGCATTTTCTCTATCGAGCGCCAATCCGTTCGGTTTTTCAATGTTCCCTAATATTAGCATACGAATGATGTTCTAGGAGAAAATCAGCGATTCTATTTTATTTAAATGCGTTCGAATTTGGGCCACTGCGAGAAAGCGGCATTTTTCTCATCGAGAGCATAATCCGTTCGAGGTTTTTTCAATGTTCCCTAATAATATTAGCATACGAATGATGTTGTAGAGGAGAAAATCAGCGATTCTATTTTTATTTACGTGCGTTCGGCGAGGTTTATTTGGGCCGAAACGAAAAAACTGCATTTTCTCCTATCCGAACGCAATCCGTTCGAGTTTTTTTTCAATGTTCCCCTAATATTAGCTTACGAATGATGTTCTAGGAGAAAATCAAGCGATTCTATTTTAGTTCGTACGTTCGAGTTTATTTGGGCGAAGCAGCGGCATTTCTCCCTATCGAGCATCGTTGGAGTTTTTTCAATGTTCCCCTAATATTGCTTATACGAATGATGACACAGGAGAAAATCAAGCGTTCTATTTTATTTAAATGCGTTCGGAGTTTATTTGGGCCAAAAGCGAAGCGGCGCATTTTCTCGTGTCAAAGGCGCAATCCCGTTAGGAGTTTTTCAATGTTCCCCTAATATTGAAACTACGAATGATGTTACAGGAGAAAATCAAAGCGATTCTATTTTATTTATTGCGTTCGAGTTTATTTGGCCCGAAACGAGAAAAGCGGCGTTTTCTCCCTATCGAGCCTTAATCCCGCCGAGTTTTTCAATATTCCCCTAATATTAGCTTACAAATGATGTTCTAGGAGAAAATCAAGCGATTCTATTTTATTTAAATGCGTTCGAGTTTATTTGGGCCAAAGCGAGAAAAGGGCATTTCTCTTATCGGCGCAATCCGTTCGAGTTTTCAATGTTCCTAATATTGCTCTGAATGATGTTCTAGGAGAAAATCAAAAGCGATTCTATTTTATTTACCGTGCGTTCGGCGAGTTTATTTTAGGCCACAGCAGCGACATTTTCTCCTATCGAGCATAATCCGTTCGAGTTTTCAATGTTCCCCTAGCATTTAGCTTACGAATGATGTTCTAAAGGAGAAAATCAAAGCGATTCTATTTATTTAAATGCGTTCGAGTTTATTTGGGCCATGAAAGCGGCATTTCTCCCTATCGAGCGCCAATCGTTGGAGAGTTTTCAATGTTCCCCTAATATTAGCATACGAATGATGTTCTAGGAGAAAATCAAGCGATCCTATTTTATTTAAATGCGTTGGAGTTTATTTGGGCCAAAAGCGAAAGCGGCATTTTTCTCCTATCCGAGCGCCAATCCGTTGATTTTTCAATGTTCCCCTAATATAGCTTACAAATTATGTTCTAGGAGAAAATCAAGATTCTATTTTATTTCGTGCGTTCGAGTTTATTTGGGCCAAAAGCGAGAAAGCGACATTTTCTCCCTATCGAGCGCCCAATCCGTTCGAGTTTTTTCAATGTTCCCCTAATATTATCTGAATGATGTTCTAGGAAAATCAAGCGATCCTATTATTTAAATGCGTTCGGTTTATTTGGGCCAAAAGCGAAAAGCGGCATTTTCTCTATCGAGTAGCAATCCGTTCGGAGTTTTTTTCAATGTTCCCCTAATATTGGCTTCTGAGAATGATGTTCTAGGAGAAAATCCAGCGATTCTATTTTATTTCGTGCGTTCGAGGTTTATTTGGCCCAAAGCGAGAAAGGCATTTTCTCCTATCCGAGCATAATCCGTTAGAGTTTTTTTTCAATGTTCCCACCAATATTAGCATACGAATGATGTTAGGAGAAAATCAAGCGATCTATTTTATTTAGTGCGTTCGAGTTTATTTGGGCCAAAAGCGAGAAAGCGGCATTTCTCCTATCCGAGCGCCAATCCGTTCGAGTTTTTTTTTCAATGTTCCCTAATATTAGCTTACGAATGATGTTACAGGAAAATCGGCGATTATTTTATTTAAATGCGTTCGAGGTTTATTTGAAATTTAAAGCGAAACTGGCGTTTCTCTATCCGACGCAATCCGTTCGGTTTTCGAATGTTCCCCTAATATTAGCTTACGAATGATGTTCTAGGAAAATCAAGCGATTACATTTTTATTTAAATGCGTTCGAGTTTATTTGGGCCAAAAGAAAGCGAAGCTGACATTTTCTCCTATCCGAGCGCCCAATCCGTTCGAGTTTTCAATGTTCCCCTAACATTAGCTTACGAATGATGTTAGGAAATCAATGATTATTTATTTAAATGCGTTGGAGTTTATTTGGGCCAAAGCGAGAAAACGGCATTTTCTCACATCCGAGCATAATCCGTTCGAGAGTTTTTTCAATGTTCCCTAATATTGCTTATACGAATGATGTTCTAGGAGAAAATCAAGCGTCCTATTTTATTTAAATGCGTTCGAGTTTATTTGGGCCAAAAGCGAGAGAAAACGGCATTTTCTCCTCCGAGCGCCAATCAGGATTCGAGTTTTCAATGTTCCCTAATATTGAAACTACGAATGATGTTCTAGGAAAATCAAGCGATTCTATTTTATTTAATTCGAGTTTATTTGGGCTAAAGCGAGAAAGCGGCATTTTCTCCCTATCGAGCATAATCCGTTCGAGTTTTTCAATGTTCCCTAATATTAGCTTAGAATGATGTTCTAGGAGAAAATCAAGCGATTCTATTTATTTAAATGCGTTCGAGGGTTTATTTGGGCCAAAGCGAAGCGGCATTTTCTCCTATCCGAGCGCCAATCCGTTCGAGTTTTTTCAATGTTCCCCTAATATTGGCTTACGAATGATGTTCTAGGGAGAAAATCAAGCGATTCTATTTTTATTTAAATGCGTTGGAGTTTATTTGGTAAAGCGAGAAAGCGGCGTTTTCTCCTATCCGAGCGCCAATCCGTTCGAGTTTTTTCAATGTTCCCCTAATATTGTATACGAATGATGTTCTAGGAGAAAATCAGCGATTCTATTTTATTTAAATGCGTTCGAGTTTATTTGGGCCAAAGCGAGAAAGCGGCATTTTCTCTAATCGAGCATAAAACCGTTAGGAGTTTTCAATGTTCCCCTAATATTGGCTTCTGAATGATGTTCTGGAAAATCAAGCGATCTATTTATTTATTTAAATGCGTTCGAGGTTTATTTGGGCCAAAGCGAAGCGGCATTTTCTCCTATCGAGCGCCAAAATCCGTTCGAGTTTTTTCAATGTTCCCTAATATTAGCATAGAATGATGTTACAGGAAAATCAGCGATTACATTTTTATTTCGTGCGTTCGGAGTTTATTTGGGCCCGAAAGCGAGCGGCATTTTCTCCTATCGAGCATAATCGTTCGAGTTTTTTCAATGTTCCCCTAATATTGGCTTCACGAATGATGTTAAGGAGAAAATCAGCGATCTATTTTTATTTAAATGCGTTCGAGGTTTATTTGGGCCAAAGCGAGCGGCATTACCTACTCCTATCCGACTTAATCGTTGGGTTTTTTCAATGTTCCCCCTAATATTAGCATACGAATGATGTTTACAGGAAAATCAGCGATTCTATTTTATTTAAATGCGTTAGAGGTTTATTTGGGCCAAAGCGACGGCATTTTCTCTATCCGAGCGCCAATCCGTTCGGGGTTTTTTCAATGTTCCCTAATAATATTAGCATCTGAATGATGTTGTAGGGGAGAAAATCAAGCGATTCTATTTTTATTTAAAATGCGTTGAGTTTATTTGGGCAAAGCGAGAAACGGCATTTTCTCCTATCGAGCAGCAATCAGTTCGTTTTTCAATGTTCCCCTAATATTAGCTTACGAATGATTTCTGGGAGAAAATCAAGCGATTCTATTTTAGTTACCGTGCGTTCGGTTTATTTGGGCAAAGCGAAGCGGCGCATTTTCTCTATCGAGCGCAATCCGTTCGAGTTTTTCCAATGTTCCCTAATATTAGCATACGAATGATGTTCTAGGAAAATCAGCGATTCTATTTTATTTAGATACGTTCGAGTTATTTGGGCGAAAGCGAGAAAGCGGCATTTTCTCTCCTATCCGGCATAGCAATCCGTTGGAGTTTTTTTTCAATGTTCCCTAATGTAGCATCACGAATGATGTTCTAGGGAAAATCAAGCGATTCTATTTTATTTACGTGCGTTCGAGTTTATTTGGGCCAAAAGCAGCTTGGCATTTTCTCTATCCGAGCCGCCAATCCCGTTCGGAGTTTTTTCAATGTTCCCCTAATATTGTATCACGAATGATGTTACAGGAGAAAATCAAGCGTCTATTATTTTTATTTAAATGCGTTGGGTTTATTTGGGTGCCAAAGAGAAAGCGGCATTTTCTCCTATCCGACATGATCGTTCGGAGTTTTTTTTCAATGTTCCCCTAATATAGCTTACAAATGATGTTAGGAGAAAATCAAGCGATTCTATTTTATTTAAATGGATTCGAGTTTATTTGGGCCAAAGCGAAAAGCGGCATTTTGCCACTCTATCCGAGCATAATCCCGTTAGGTTTTTTCAATGTTCCTATGTTATCTGAATGATGTTCTAGGAAAATCAAAGCGATCATATTTTATTTGTTAAATGCGTTCCCGAGGTTGTTGAAGTAAAGCGAAGCGGCATTTTCTCCTAATCCGAGCGCAATCGTTCGAGTTTTTTCAATGTTCCCCTAATATTAGCTTCACGAATGATGTTCTAGGGAAAATCAGCGATTCTATTTTATTTAAATGCGTTGGGTTTATTTGGCCCCAAAAGCAGAAAAGCGACATTTTCTCCTATCGAGCATAATCCGTTCGAGGTTTTTTCAATGTTCCCCTAATATTGTATCGAATGATGTTCTAGGGAAAATCAAAGCGATCCTATTTTATTTAAATGCGTTCGAGTTTATTTGATAAGCGAGAAGCGGCATTCTCTATCCGAGCGTAATCCCGTTCGAGTTTTTTTTCAATGTTCCCTAATATTAACTACGAATTGATGTTCTAGGGAGAAAATCGCGATTCTATTTTATTTAAATGCGTTCGAGGTTTATTTGGGCTAAAGCGAGAAAAGCGGCATTTCTCTATCGAGGCAATCCGTTGAGTTTTTTCAATGTTCCCAATATTGAAACTACGAATGATGTTCAGGAGAAAATCAAAGCGATTCTATTTTATTTCGTGCGTTCGAGTTTATTTGGGCCAAAGCGAGAAGCGGCATTTCTCCTATCCGAGCACTTAATCCGTTCGGTTTTTCAATGTTCCCCTAACATTAGCTTAGAATGATGTTCTAGGGAGAAAATCAAGCGATTCTATTTTATTTAAATGCGTTGGAGTTTATTTGGGCCAAAGAAAAAGCGAGCGGCATTTTCTCTATCCGAGCATAATCCGTTCGAGTTTTTTTAATGTTCCCACAATATTAGCATACGAATGATGTTCTAGGAGAAAATCAAGCGTCCTATTTTATTTAAATGCGTTCGAGTTTATTTGGGCCAAAAGCGAGCGGCATTTCTCCCTATCGAGCATAATCCGTTCGAGTTTTTTCAATGTTCCCCTAATATTAGCTTACGAATGATGTTAGGAAAATCAAGCGATTCTATTTTTAGTTAAATGCGTTCGAGTTTATTTGGGCGAGAAAGCGAGAAAAGCGGCATTTTCTCACATCCGAGCGCCGTCCGTTTGGAGTTTTTTCAATGTTCCCCTAATATTGCTTATACGAATGATGTTCACAAGGAGAAAATCAAGCGATTCTATTATTTCATCGTTCGAGGGATTTTATTTACAGGCCAAAAGCGAGAAGCGGCGTATCGAGCATAATCCGTTCGAGTTTTTTTCAATGTTCCCTAATATTAGCTTACGAATGATGTTCTGGAAAATCAAGCGATTCATTTTATTCATACGTTCAGTTTATTTGGCCCCAAAATGAGAAAGCGGCATTTTCTCCTATCGAGCACTTAATCCGTTGAGTTTTTTCAATGTTCCCTAATATTAGCTTACGAATGATGTTCTAGGGAGAAAATCAAGCGATTCTATTTTTATTTAAATGCGTTCGAGGTTTATTTGGGCGAAAGCGAGAAAAACGGCATTTTCTCTCCTATCGAGCATAATCCGTTGGAGTTTTTTTCAATGTTCCCCCTAATATTATACGAATAATGATCTAGGGAAAGCAGAAAGCGTTCTATTTTATTTAAATGAATTCGAGGTTTATTTGAGCCAAAAGCGAGAAGCGGCATTTTCTCCTATCGAGCGCAATCCGTTCGAGTTTTTCAATGTTCCCTAATATTAGCATGCGAATGATGATGTTCTAGGAGAAAATCAAGCGATTCTATTTTTATTTAAATGCGTTCGGTTTATTTTGGGCAAAAGCTTGAGAAAGGCATTGTCCTTATCGAGGCATGATCCGTTCGAGTTTTTTCAATGTTCCCTAATATTGAAAACTACGAATGATGTTCTAGGAGAAAATCAAGCGATTCTATTTTATTGCGTGCGTTCCCAGTTTATTTGGGCCAAAAGCGAGAAAGCGGCATTTTCTCAATCCAGGCATAATCCGTTCGAGGTTTTCAATGTTCCCCCTAATATTAGCATCACGAATGATGTTCTAGGAGAAAATCCAAGCGATTCTATTTTATTTGGAAATGCGTTCGAGTTTATTTGGGCCAAAGCAGAAAAGCGACATTGTCTCTCTCTCTTATCGAGCAATCGTTGAGTTTTTTCAATGTTCCTAATATTAGCTTCACGAATGATGTTTCTAGAGAAAATCAAGCGATTCTATTTTATTTAAATGCGTTCGAGTTTATTTGGGCCAAAAGCGAAGCGGCATTTCTTATCCGAGCCTTGATCCGTTCAGGCTTTTTTTTTGTCTTCCTATATTAGCATAAGAATGATGTCCTAGGAAAATCAAGCGATTCTATTTTATTTAAATGCACGTTGAGTTTATTTAGGCCCAAAAGCGAGAAAACGGCGTTTTATCGTATCGAGCATGAATTCATTAAGTTTTTCAATGTTCCCCCAATATTGGCTTCACGAATGATGTTCTGAGGAAAATCAAGCGATTCTATTTATTTAAATGCGTTAAAGAGGTTTATTTGGGCCAAAGCGAAAAGCGGCATTTCTCTATCCGAGCAATCAGTTCGAGAGTTTTTCAATGTTCCCTAATATTAGCATGCGAATGATGTTCTAGGAGAAAATCAAGCGATTCTATTTTATTTAAATGCGTTCGAGTTTATTTGGGCCAAAGCGGCGGCATTTTCTCCTATCGAGCGCGATCCGTTGGGTTTTTTTTCAATGTTCCCTAATATTAGCATGCGAATGATGTTCTAGAAAGAAAATCCAAAATTTTATTTTATTTAAATGCGTTCGAGTTTATTTGGGCCGCTTGAGAAGCGGCATTTCGATCGAGCGCCAATCCGTTCGAGTTTTTTTCAATGCTCCCTAATATTGGCATGCGAATGATGTTCTGGGAGAAAATCAAGCGATTCTGTTTTATTTAAATGCGTTCGAGTTTATTTGGGCAAAGCGAGAAAGCGGCATTGTCTCTTGTATCGAGCAATCCGTTCGAGTTTTTTTCAATGTTCCCCTAATATTAGCTTACGAATGATGTTTCCTGGGAGAAAATCAGCAATACGTAATA
>JADFUC010001679.1:0-151568 GCA_019722365.1 Lithospermum erythrorhizon
AAAAGTTACGTAGCTGTTACATATTGTTGTTATTTCATACCCTCACTTTAAATTAATTGGACGTTGTGATTGCGTTGTCAAGACTTTGACAACAAATTATTTTATTCACTAATCCGAAAATATAAAATTGATATCATTGAATTTGGTTTAAAATATTTTCATAATATTATTTTTTAGTAATTTTTCATAATGCATATAAAAAGAATTGATTATTAAAGTTTTGTTTTAAAGTGAAAGCTCAATTAATTTGAAATGTAGGAAATATAATAATATTTTTAAAATGGAGAATAAAATTTTTTTTATCTGTAAATTGACTTATTCCATTAATGATTCGATTATTGGTTCTTGATTTGGTAGAGAGTAAAGATAGGATCAGCTCTAATAGCAAGTTTTTGAGGTGAAAACTTATCTATCATTCCTCCAATAGCAAGTTTTGTAGATTTTTTTTTTGGATAATTTTTTTCAAAAACTATCATATTTCCTAAAAGCTAAAACCTCAAACTAAGGCCCCACACTATTCATGCCCATAAGACTCTTCAAAGTTTCTTAATACTGGAAATTTACGCCTCAGAAGAACTACCATATTTAATGACAAGAGGGATGAGTTGTGGGACATAAGAAATTATTTTTGCACGTTTTTATCAATTTATGACAAGCCATGATTTTTTTAATAAAAATCATGTGTTGTTTTCTATTATTTACAAATATATAAATAAATTATTATCATGGAGTATATAAAAACGTAGTTAGTATATGATTTAATAGCTAAGGCAAGATAGCAATGATGCTAATAAAGATAAAAACGAAGACATAGACATAAAGACTTTTTATGGTTAATACCATTACATTTACTGTAGTTCTTTTATTAGCAGTATTATCATAAACGCGCTTTAATGTTTAAACGGCCCCCTATGTGTGCCGTAATAACTTTTTAGCACCAGAGACTTCGCTATCAATACATTCATCAGTATTTTTTATAAGCGCAATACCACATTAATCAAGGTTGAACAAAATGAAAATGTAAGTAAAGTAGTTTATGTCCATTTTTATTTTTGGGCAAGTACAAGAAGGAAAATTAGGGTCTTTTAAGATTTGTATTATTCAATTTTCTTTAAGCAAATTAAATTGATTATATCTAGAAAAAAAATTATTCAAGTTAACCCACAAAATATTCGACTGATACTCGAGCAACGTATAAAATAGTGTATACACTTATTATATGTCCTAAAATGAGTATAATCGTGTAGCTCCAGTAATCGGAGCTTTGGCCGATAACCAAAGCGTTGTATTCGAGAGTATCATCATGGATATAATTTCAAACAAAAGGTAAATATTAACTAAAAACTTAATAACTTTAGCCAATACCACAAAATTCTTTGTTTCCTTTATTCAAGTGGAAGTCGACTTATTTTATTTGCACACTTCCTAGTTCCTAGTGATCTAATTCGATTCCTTAGTGTAATAAATTTACTAAGAATAGAAAAATGCAATGACCAGCCTAATTTTTTTTTGTAAAGTCGGCCTATTTAATTTAACACACGGATTATAATCCTGACTTCAAAGACAGTTTCATTTTAGTTTACTTTATAAGTAATAGCATGAATTGGTGTAATATTTCCTCAAATATTCCTCCTAAATAACTTAGCAGTTTCAAAAGTTAAAACGTTGCAATAAGCAAATGACATGTTTTGGTAGAAACACTAATAAAACTACGACATTTGGCTGAATTTTCTATATAGAATTAACTAAATTGAGTATCTAATATTTAATTCCTAAAAATCATGACAGGGTGTCCAATTATTATACTTTTACTAGGGAGTATCTTTTTATTCGGGTGGTATTATTTGAATGGTTTACTTAAACGAATTGATTTCTTTACAATTGTTAAGATGTACAATTTGATTGACTTACTATATATGTATTATTACTTAACTCCGTATTTATTAAAGTAGAATACAAATATTAATAGTGAACAAGTAGTTAACTTTAAGGTGCCAATTGCCAAATACGGAGTATGACAAATACATTCTAAATCATTATCTAATTTTTCCAATTGTCAAATAGAAAGGTCATTAAAGCCATTTAGTCTAGCTACCGTTATCTGACTGTGCTCCTCTATTTGTTGGCCTCTAACTTCAAGCGATTATTTCACGTTTTAATTTCTTCCGCTTAACAAGCCACAACACGCTTACAGCTTTAATCGTCACTCTTCACTAATTACGCGACTTAGCACAACATCCAAAGTCGAAGATTGCCTTACGCAAAGATACTTTAAAAAAGTAAGACAAATTATTTATTGCGATTTATATCATTTCTTAGTTTATAATTTAATTAAAGTTTGATATCGTATGTAATTTGTAATTATTATAGTTAGTAAAAAAAGAAATTAAGGTCTTAAATTTTGAACACAAATAATTTTGCACTTGTTGTATAATATTTGCCGAACAATGATATACCGGCGAGTATATAAAAAAAATCGTTGTTTGTTGTATTGGAATTACTGATGATTAATGACCATCACAAGTCTATCGAAAACCCTAATAAACTCGAACCCTGGGCCTAATCGATCAATCCATTATATTTATCGATCAAGAACTATGATCAAATAAGCAAGAACTAAAAAACACGGCTTTTGCTGCTTCTGGATTCACCTCCACCACTAATAATAGCTCTATGCTTATCGATAATGTAATTCAAGATACACCAAACTTCTACTACTCAATCTAAATTACTAACTATCGACGCTTCAAATCATCGTAATAATCTTCGCATTGGGCTGATTCGACTACTATATATAAAGTTGTTACTTAATCCGACTGCATTCTCGATATAACAATATCCTAATATTAATAACTCCTAATGCTATTAGTTTCGAACTCTTCCTCCACGTAACTCTTCATCAACTCTGATCGCTCAAATTTCGAACGCTTCCTCGCACTACGCGATCACGCAGGCTATGAACAATCCAAACATGTTGATGGGGTAGTTAACTAACATGCGGTCAAATTTGTTCATGTATCAATGTTTTCCTAAGAAGCTAATTGAATAATTGATGTTGAAGCATTATACCAGTGTACCTCCTCATTTCTCTATCATTTTGTATTCTTTTGAATTTGTCGCATTTCAATGGAAAAATAATTGAATACAAGTAAGATATTATATGGAACTAGCTGTCCTGCCAAAATTCCAAATATTTTGAAGATGGGTTTTCGTGGGCCTACGCCTCGTGCTCTAAATTTGATGATGGAAAGTTTTTTAAAAACTTTTTTCATGTCTGATTTTCATTTTGACCCTTCTAAAAGTTCTAATGTTAATTTCATTATTCGACCCAGCCATGTACCTATATTTGTGAATAATTGTGAGTATAGTTGTTAAATGTGGATATCAAATTCTTCATATATTGGTTAAAAATAACGAAATACATATCTATACTATATATAATGTGCAAGGAGTGGATTGACGGTTACAAAGTGAAGCCAAATTAATGTGTTATCTATTTTACCCTTCTGATATATTTTTTTTATTTTAACGAAATACATATGTATATTATACATATAGTCTAAACATATTTTCATTGTTAAAATATTTAGTGAAAATAGTGAAATAATTAGATTAGTTGCTTAATTATATCCAAACTAGATACTTATTTTGTGACAATATTATTTTTTATACTTTTAAACTACATACTTTAATTATATTTTAAAATTTTTACATTGTAACTACTATATATAGGCACCAAAAAATTTCTAATCACAGTCGATGAAATTCCAATATACTAGTTTCAAGATTGAATTTTTATTGTATTTTGAATGTGGGTTTTATATATTTCATAGGAATAATCGATATTTTTACACTGATTAGTTATTTTCTTTGCTAATATTTGATAATTGGATTATGTATCAATTTTGATGATGGGTTTGTTTGATCTTTTGATGCGATGTTATGAAACTATAAAGTTGAGATGAAGAAGCAGAGTTAATGTTCTATTCAATCAATAAACAAGCACTGATCGCCAAGATATCGTTTTTGGGCTGCTACGCTTCATTCACGACGACACATGCTCGACAGCATTGCTTATATTAAAAGAACAATTATTAAAGAGTAAGAAGATAATTATTTTCGACTGACCAAGTGATTTCGACCATGCTTATTACGTTAAAATTATACGGCCGATAATTTAATCATTTTCAAACTTCGACTACGACATAATTTTTCAAGGACCGTTTCATAAGAAAGACCTCATATATAATCTAATCACTTATTAATTAAGAACTACGATTCACCAAATACTCACATGCCGAAACTTACTACTCCGTAGTTTAAATAAGAAAAAGGACGATCAATAATAAATTTTTATTTAACTAGTCGAACCTTGTGATTAAATTGAAACGAGTATAATGGAGGGGATTTAATAAGATAATTACACATTAAAGAATGTTTGTAAAACAAATTTGTTTAACAATCTCGGCGCGCTACAAGAACGATTATATATAGTAGTGCAACTTTCATACTTGTTATACATATCTAGCTAGTTAATTAGTACTACTTCGGAAGAACATGAAGTACAGTAACCTATTGATAACTCTAAAATAACCCGCTACATTGCTATGTCGACAACTATTATATTAATATCGCTTGGTGGTGGGATCCGCAGATAAGATAAATAATTTCTTAATAAAATCGACATACCCGAGACTAGTATTAGATGAGTAGTAATTTATGTCTTTAAATAAATACAATCAAATCGTTTTCACTCAAATTTACGCCAAAAAATTATAACACCGCTTATCAAATCCAAATCTACACCAACCTAAATATCTTCCACCAACCCCCACTATCTCTTCATCCTTATCATTTCATCACAAAAACTCATCCCCTTTCTCCCTATGCTGGCCGAACTCCATCCCTTCCCCATTCCCTTGATTTTTTTTCATTTTTCTTTATGAAATCTGTCAATCTGGGCCTATATAATTTTGTTCCCCATCTATCGTGCTATCACAGGTACGATTTTTAAATCTTCAAATCTCATTATTTTGAGCTATAGTTGACTTTTTATAACTTGAGTTGATTCTCAGCTGTAGACTTTATAATTCAGATAAAGTATCATCTAAGCCTGGGACATGTATAGTTATAATAATTGATTTTTCGAGGTTGAAAATGTGTTGAATGCTGAGAGTCGACTTTTGTCGACTTTTTTTCACATCACCTTTAAATTATAATATGACAGTATCGACTTTAATATGCTTGTTTCTGTGGGTAATTGCTGATTTTGATGTCATCGGTTAATACGTTGATGAGTTTGTAAAAGCTTTCGAAGAGCATGTGTTTTAATTAAAGGTTGTTTAAAAATGGCATAGAAGTTGGGGAAAATTGATTTTTTTTTTATCGACAAATCGTTTAAAGCTTGCTAAATACGGGCCGAAATGTGTCTTACTCATGGTTGCAAGACGCTGAAATTTCGTTGCTTTATTAGTCGCTTAAACGCACGCAGTAATCGCTCCACCTAAAAAGCCGACAAATGGGTAACTAGAATGTTGTTAAAGTTGGAATTTTAGAAATTGTTACTAGTTTTGGTGTTTTAATGGTATTTTATTTTGAATTATGAGATGTCAATAATAATCGGGATTTAAACGGGGAAAATTATATTTTATGATATATCAATATCTCGTACGCTTTGTTTGCATTCGTAATCATTAGGCCTGGTCGTTGGATTATATTTGATCTTTATGTGGGATTTAATATATATGAGAGGAGGTTATTAATCGGAAAGTAAAATAATGTATATAATCGCTGTCAGAGCTGGAATGGTAACTGGTGTTTCGACTAACTGTTCACGTATGGTAACTTATTACATAATGGGTGTTTATATGTATTGATATATATGTTGGCTTGGTCAGGGTAAACAAATAAGTTATATCAGACATAGGGCGCTGATAATGAAATGTTATACGATGTTCAAGTAATGGGCTGGCGAGTCGCATTTACGAGAATTACTGTGGCTCGTGGATATTCTATAACGCCTGCTACCAAGCAGCTACAGACGCTGTCGAGCGCTCGACAGCCAAGAGCCGCTGACGCGGGGTAGACGCTTCACTACAAAGCGCAGATAAAACCTCGTGTCGACTCAGGACACAAAGAAAGCCTCACAGTGTAGTGTAAGTGTATATATATATATTTATACATACGCCAAGTATTTAAATTTTAATGGCCTCTATGAAAGTGGTGTTTACATGGAGCGTTAGTATTACGTTGATGCAGTACTACGTATGTCGATTTATGGTTTTATCAGATTCATGGGAATTTCTATGCCGATTCATAAGTTGCGTATTTGATACAACCGCTGATGCGTTGATCTTAATTATCGCGCTTATAAGGATATATGTGTATTTATACGCCAAGACCGCATGCAAGGGTCAATACTACTGCGATATTTATTCACTAAACTTCACGCTTACTTCTATTCTCTATGGCGATGCTTGCCTAGATTTTCTAGAAGCTCGATCGTCGAGTATTGGCTGAGAAATTGCTATTGACAAAATATGAACAAAGAATCGCATGCTGCGCGGTGGCATATAAGTCCTCAATAGTCATTCTCCTTTTTTTCTCTTGTTATGTTTCTGTAATCCAAGCGATGCCAGATAATACGTATTTGCCGCGACCATACCATCAAGTATGACAGACAAGGGAGACTATGTCAGCGCTTTTGTTGGTTGTATTATTCATGTCGATGTATATTTATGTTGATGGACGTGTTTCTTTATTCGTATTGCTGCTAGCTTCACCACGATGACTAAAAGAAAGATATTATTATTAATATCAAATGGCTTCATTATTATTATCCATCGATCGACGACTGATGCACAAGGCCATTGACGATATTAACCTCGTGACCTCGATCTCATTGCTAGCTGCACTATTATCATTATCATGGTGATGGTCAACACAAATAAAATAACATAATTTTGTTGGTAATAAGAATAACATAAACCACGTCAAAGTTGCACTCTTGTTATCATGAAAATGTCTCACACAAACATATCTACATAATTATCATCAATTTGCATTCAATATCTTTCTATAACCTCAAAATTTGTAATCATGATTTGTTTTTATAAAAGAAGATAGTAGAGCCGGCAAAGAGAAGTGGTGATAATGCATGCAGCAACCAATTCAAGCCTGCTGTGGAACAGGCTCATCCCTTAAACTGGGATTTTGCCTGCTGGCTTATGGTCATGGTCCCTCCTCTGCCCAATAGCTTCTTCTTACATGCTCAATTAAATACTATGCACTACTTCATTATGTGGAAAAGATTATTATTGGCTTTTTAGTGTGCATATTCATGAATATATACATAGTCTTGAATTTGTGGGGGTTTTATAGTATTTTACACTTGTATGGAAATTTATGTCATTACTTCAGATAATAAAAATTGTGAACATGAAATTTATGTACGTATTAGATTTCACTATTTATTGGTTTACTTCCTATTGCTTGGTAGAATTTCATTTGTAATTCGAAAATTTTATGTATACATAATAGTTATTTATTATTATTATAAAACATCAAATATGTAAATATATATGAAGTATATAACAGAAATATATATATATATATATATTCACATTTTCTTTTTGACTAATTTGTCATTTGGTGAGCTACTTCCATTGTGAGTTGTTGACCACCAAGTGATGAGTGCATGAAATAGAGGTTGAAAAGAGGAAAGCCGCTTAGATATAGTCAAACATGCAAATATTATTTGGAGATTTTAAAAATCTTAGTGGGAAAGTAATGATTTTCGAAGGATTATTTGGGCTCATGAGGGAAGGAAATTCGGCACTATGTTCCATCGTTACCCCTCACATGGGTCCCCAACTTACCGCCTGCACCCCTCTTCTCAGCTTCTATTCTTATGATTTTACCATATCACACATGGACTTTATTCAGCTTTACAAAAATCGATTTGTGAAAATACTAGTTTCCGATGTATAATATTTGAGCTTGGAATTTTAAAAGTCATCCATTAAATTATTATTATTATATGGACAATTTTTTGAGACTGAAGAAGTATTATTTATATTTTATACTATTAATAATTTGCCTATGTTCATAACCACCTCTAGTAAAGAGTCCGCTACACTGGGATATGACATTCGACAAAGTGGCTCGAGATACCGCTAAGACCTCGGGATATGACATTCGATTTTGTGATGTAACTGAGCCTTCTCGGGAAATTGCATTGGAAGGAGCAATGTTAGAAACATTGAAGAACATTATTTCAGCTCAGACTACAAATGCCCAAGTTAGCCGTGTTGTTGTAGAATGACTGAAGGACATGACCACGTGACTTAATGAGATTTGGCTCACCTGATCTCTCTAGCTGAGATTCGACATTACTGGGACTTGATTTAAGCTGTGGAAGAACGTCACTTCTAGCCTTTCCACACACGCCTATATTATTGTCAGAAATATTTATCAAGATGTAAGCGAACGCTTCAACTTTGTTGATGATAATCATCAACTGGGGACAGCGGCCTTAGCAATATTGTTGCTTGTAATCCACCATAAAAGTGACCGAACGCTCATTTATCTCTATATCTCTGGGCCTGATGAATCAAACCTCGAAATTTATCAAAGTGCTCATCCAAAGCTTTTGAATAATTGTGCCACGCATTATCCCCTAATATTCGAATGTTTCGGTAATCTTACGCGATTTCATCGATTGCCTGAAAACTTAAAGCGATTATTGTGTTCACAAGAATATCCTAATTTCAAGAGTCTGCTTTGGCCACCCTGGATATTAAGCCACCATCACGCAGTTGTTTCGGCCGCCTAGCCCAAAGATTTAACTTGCAGAAATTTCGCATCGTCGATTTTCTCGTGGGGTTTTGTGGTGTGTTTTCGTGGGCGGAATTTTGGAATTGTCTGCTATTGAATCATGATGCCATTTTTCGGGTCAAATGAGGGGTATTTATAGGTTTCTGTGCCTCAACGCCAGCTTCGACGGGCCGGGTTTGGATTAGCATCACGATTCGACCGCTGAATTGGCGCAAAGATCCTGACCGTTTGGATAATTTGAAGCATTTTCCTCCAAGAAAACCCTTGGGCTTATTTCATATATCGCCATGCTCCTGATTGCTTTCTGCACAAAAATATTTTTATATCGACTCCTGACCTGAGCCTCGATTTCGCACCACACGACCTCCTAACGCCGATTTTCTGGCCCACACACGCCTTTGTAGCCTCAAGTTTCAACCACATAACTTGTGGAATCTTCATTTTAAACCTCTATTGTATCTTCATTTGCTCACGTACTTTCTGAACGTCCCATTTGGTCGATTTAATCAATAAAATTAGGGTTTAGAGCCCCTAATTTAATTGATATTTAATGCAGGTCAAGTTGAGAATCCTATTTCGAGTTCAAACTTAGTGTTAATTAATGTAGAAACCCTTATTTTTTACTTCGATTAATTCCTGGGCTTTACTCGGTGAACCCCTCGTTCGTCCGAGGGTTTGATTTGAATTTAGAGTTTAATCGAAAACCCTAATCAACCACGTGATATTTTCTAGTGGCTCGGCCCTTTAATTAATTTGATTAATTCCTCTTAATCAATTTAATTATTTTTTGATAAATTTTCGAATGTTTACATTATTCGAAATGAATCAGGTGATCAACATTGAACACATTTTATAAGTCCTAAATTCGGTTATCATGAATTTCGTCTAACTACATCAAACATGATGTAGCTTATTGAGGATTTTTGTTGAGCTCCATGCATGTAGCTTTTGTGCTAACAAAAAAGAAATTATGAGTTCAAGTCCTTTGTACAATTGTACCCATAAAAAGTTCAGTTTTTCCTTTTTTCGATGTTGTATAGTATATGTTCACTATATACTGTATCAGTCAACATATAGTACTTGTTATACACACACTCAAACAGTTAGTGTTTGAGCAGAATACTCATTATTCCTATTTATAAGCGATAATTATATACCATGCTCGTGAAGAAATAATCATTTTCGATACTAAAAACACTATTCGAATGCTAGTATATCAAGTTTTCCAGTACCCCATATGTTCACGAGTACCCGAATGAGTATAGTGTCCATTCGTTGGATGCCATAGATGATGGTGATCGCCAAATAGCATCTTTACAAGTCAAAGAGAGAGATCATGTTATCAACTCTTACAAGACTTAGATATGCATTCCAGTTTATTCATATGGTTAGGGTGTCACGTTCAACCTGATCACTACCAAACAATATGTATACTGTAACAGAAAATGACATAACTTATGTATACATACCCATCAATTAGGAGATACTTTTGCACTTCTTGCTAGCAGATCCATATTGTTAAATTATTCATCAGATATTGGAATATGACTCTCAATATATAGGTTACTTCATGCATATATATATTCTATAATTTTCAAAAACTTATGATCCTTATTCTTAAAGTTGTAATAAACGAAGGAATATGATACTTTCTTCGATTCTATTTGAATGATTCAATCAATAATTTGAGAAAAATTTATTGAAATCGCAAAATTATTGAAATTGATCTTGTGATTAAATTTACAATCATGACTTGTCTTGTCTGTGGAACTCCTTAGCATGAAAATTCTAATATCATTTAAACACTTTTTTAGATAGATTTATTAACAATATTTTACTTTAAAGTTTACATCCTAACCACCACTCTATGCCCTATCTAGCTAGTTTTGTTTATTTTTGTTCATTTTATATTTGCATAGGGGTGGACAGAATAATTGCCATCCATCGAAGCCTCTAAATTATACAATGATTAAATTTAATAAGTAATCATAATAAACTTTTGTATGTGCCTCTTCTGTACAGTGTTGCTTAACTATGAGCTTTTTACTCATAAACGTGCACAGGGTAAAGAATATATAGCTATAGGACCTTACTAGTAAAGCATACCCTTTACTTAATTAAGTAGGGACTAATATATGCAATTAGAAGCGTAGGGAGCCGTTAATTAAAGACATAGAGTGCCTTTTCAATAGTGCACCTAAAGCTAGGGTTCATTAGTCGCTGTGAATATGATTAATTATTGATTGAATTCAAATGCCAAACAGCTGCAACAAACTAAACAAATGAAGCCATTGCTATTATTATTATTATTATTCAAAATTAACAATAGAAGTTTGAAAAAAAAATTGATGTTTTTATTATGTACGTGATACAAACAAACGGTGATTAGTGACTTATTAGTAACGAAACAATTATTTCGTCACAGATGTCCGTTATTCTGATAGTGTAAGTCATTATGTTGCGGAATAGTCAAATGAGCCTTCGAGCATCCTAGATACAGTGTCCTTAATGTAGGTCGTAGGATGAAGACAGTCCAAGATTCAGTACTAAATCACCTGAAGGGAAAAACTAATGACTCTGTTTTCTTGAGCCTTCAATTCATAATTAGTACTAGCACAAAGTTGCATTGATTGAGTGATGCTTAAATGGCTTGGTACCTTTTCTTAGGCTCCTCAAAGTGCGATTTCTATGTGATATTTAAATGACTTCTTTTTATTTTGTCACTGAATTATCGCTATTTTTTCAAGTTGTTCCCTAATACTTTTATCTTTTCAAGCATATCCCTCAATTATCATTCTTTTCAAATTAACCCTCACTATCCAGTTTTGAAGTCAAATTAGATTAAATTTTAGTTCGATCGAGGTAAATATGGAATTACCTAAATATTAGATTTTAGGGACACTTTTTATAATAACTTAACATGTGGGTATATTTTAATAAAAAATCAAATTAACAACATAACCCCCCTCCCCTGCCGTCCCTCAAATCCCCACCCATGTCACCCCCATTTTTTCACCCACTCCAACTCCAACCCTCCATCTCAAAGTCGACTAAGGTGGGCTGCAATTTCCGGTCGGTGAAATTGATGATATAATTATGGGCTTGGTACTGCCAAATTCGTGTTCTTTTGCTGCTATCGTTGAGTACCTTGCCACAAGGTATTAATTATTGTCCCAAAAATGGTTGTCCAGTTTCGATATTGGTCAATTTCATTTTATTGTTTCTTTGTCCCAAAATGGTTGTCAAGTGTTAACTTAATTAACTAGCTTTTGGTGTTTATTGACATGAACTGAGTTTGACTCCAAAATGATTGTCCAGTTGGACTTCGAGAGAGATGGTTTGGAGTTGGCAGTAATGGGAGGTGGGTTGGTGGAGAAGATGATGTTTTGATGGGGAGGGGAAGTAGATTTTTAATTTGTTAATTTATTTTTAAAATATCCCAAAAAATCTAAATATAAATGCAATTTCAAATTTATCCTTATTAAAGATTTGGTCAACTTTAACAAAAGCTGACTTAAGAATGTGAAAGTTAAAATACCAGAAAGAATTCCAAAGATAATAAGCTTCACAGAACAATTTAAAAAGACAGTGATACTTCCGCGTGAAAACGAAAAGAAGGCCTATTTAAATGTACAATTACTAGCAATTTTTCTAGTAATATGTGTTTTTGCCACCAATTTACTCTTTGCTACTTAATTATTGTATCGTGAATGTAACAATTGAAAATTATTGCAGCAAACAAAAGGTCTACTACTCCGTAGACCGTAGTAAATAATAATTATACTTTAGTTTTTATTTAAAAATTAATGTAATGTTATTGGGTGTTTGAGAAAGTAATATTACGGCGCAATCAAAGTAATTATATATGAGTATTGAACAATCACATATGTGAAGATAATATTAAGAAGAGAAAATTCTGATAGGGAGATGAATGACGAATGGTTTGTAACCCCATGGAATGGAGAATACATTTGGTGTATGTATATCATCATCTGTACCAAATTGATGTCCAGTCATTCAAGTTCCAATAACCCCACTCCAGAGTGATACCACAGTCCACATCAAACCATATATTGAATGCAGCACTCCAAGTAGGCCATTGTCCCCGTACCAAATATGAAGGTTATCTTTCATACCACATGAAGAAGCATGATGTAGAGAGGTCAATAAATCTTGTGAGACCTCTCATAATTCCCTCGGCTTTAATTGACTCAATAATCTAGAGAGCTCAACTTGAAATAGATCAAGTCGAGCTTCGATCAAGCTAGTTGATCTTTATGCATCATGCTTGATGTCGGCATGACGATATGTGGAAAGCTGATGAGAATCTAAACTTGGTTAAAACTATGTAGTAAAATTGGTCGTGTGTAAAAAGAAGCATGCCATACTCATGATTAGACTAATGAATTGGACTAATTACTCACTATGGTTAGTGGAAAGAAAAGGTTAGGCGATGGCTGCTGAATATTTGTTCAAAAAGTACTTTTAGGTATTAATTAGAACGATATTCATTGTGTTTTAAATTAATTGTTCATGTACTCTTGGTACTGTTTTGTTTTTTTTTTTTATGGATAAGGGAAAGAGATATCAGGTTCTTGACACTTTAAATATGCCACTTTTATCTTTCTTTTGGCTTCTTTTTCCTCTTTAGAATCTCTTTCATATAGCTGGGTGGGGTTTGGAGGAACATCTTAAAGATCTTCCTTGAATTTCTTTAAAGACATATGACTAGTGAGAAATATATAGGCCAAGCAATGTTATTTTCATATTAACATATTTCTTATGACAATATTAGAAAACTCGTAGAATAAAGTACTTACATGATAGTTTATTACCCCAAAAACAGGGCTATAGAATAGGGTAATAATAATAACAATAATAAGATTAATAGCAAGTACTCCAAAAAGTGAAGACATCCAATTGACCCGAAATCTCCGACGGTGGCAACGGCACCGGAGTAATCGTCGGTACAGTTAAGAATGACACCGACAAATAATGTCTTAAGATTTCACCAATCCGAAGCAAATGCGTTATTGTGTTTCCCTTAGTCCAAAAATAATATACCTCGATAGACGATAATACACATTAGAGTAATGTCAACCTATAAATTTATTGTCACCATAACTCAAGTACTGCTTCGAATCTACTCCGTAATTCATAATTTCGTACTCAACTATCTACTAAGGAACTGCTATTTGACTTTGTTTCTTTATTAAATGGATTTTTAGAATTATGTTTAACCATTCAATTTTGGTTTTCTCTATTTAATTGTTGATGTATTTAAATAATCGATAAAATAGGTTCTACAAAAAGTTTTTTTTATTAAAACCGCTATGGCATAATCCCAGCATCTATCATTTCTATACCACGGCAAAAGCTCAGCCGCTTAGCATCAAAGACCCCAAATTTTCACGCATGTGTCAGCCACGCAAAGGGCGCACTGTGACAGTTAGCTTTAAAGCTTTAAACTGCCCTTTACCGCTGAATCATATCCGCGATTTACCCTCTTTCAAATATCCTGCATTTGCTGCGCCGCCACGACGACACGGCCATTAATTTTGTCTACTATTCTAGATAATACTTATTTCATCATAATTGCAGTACTAATTGTGTAGTAACATGCGCATCACAGCTTAATTAATTCAATATGATTGGGAAGTAAGTGCAGGATCAGCACATGTAATAATATTAACGCATTTAAGTTGGCAACATTACTTAGGGTTGAAAAGTTTGATTAACCAATTTAATTTTAGATGGCATGTACCCTCCTTGGAAGCTAATTCACCCCCTTGTACTCTTGTAGGTCTTGCTTCTTGCATGTGGGCTGTGCCACTGTGGTAAACGTGAAACAACGACTGTGGCCACATCAACTCCGCCTCCTGCCTCTATAATAACATGTTCGAGGGGCCCGTGCCCCTTAACGAATCTGCCCAAGCCAGCATTAGCGAACAACCTGCCACTATTCGATTCGACGCCTCACAGATCGCGCGACGCTAAGACTCAGACAAACTGGCATCATCGCCAGAACAAGCACAATTTTATTTTATTTTGCACCAAAAGTCCTAACGCGTAATTTTAACGGTGTACCATTTACGACAATAAAAGTAAAAATTGATGACTTAATTGAACAAATAACATTTAATGAAAATGACGATTTATTAATAGTTCAAATATTTAGTTTAAGATAATAGGCCTTTTGCTCACAATAATTAATATCATACAACCCACAACAAAACGATACAATGATTACGTTTAGTCCGTTCATGGTAAAACCTAAAAGTTACAAAGTCACCACATTCTAAGTTGTGACGTTCACAAATTCACGCCACCCATCCGTGAAATAAACATGATGTGTTTCGTCACCATCCTTGAACCTTCCATTTTCAATTTCACATCACGGGGCTCGGGCCATCCATACTAGCTTACACTCACCGACTACAAAAAAGTTGACACGCTCGAACAAAAGGCAAAGAGTACTGAAGCCATGGACGGATTCACGATAATCTTAAGAAAATGCTTTCCTCGATCAACTTATGCAACAACGGTAACATCGCCCACTAAACGGTACCACGCTTAAGGTCAACGCATTACTCTTGTAATTAAACGTAGAACCGCTTTGATCAAACGCACCAATGCTAGATCCCCAACGGCAAATTCTTCCACGGCTACAAATAAGTAATCCGCTACTTTTATGAATTAACGTTGTAATTTGCTTGATCAAACGTTACCATCGCTAGTCCAATCCGCCTCTAACGGCTACTAGATATTAAACGCTGCATCGCTGATCAAACTAGCACTAATGCTTATTCCCCGCGTAAAAACGCACAGCACACCACGGTAAGCGCTCTTTCCTGCTAAAAGCTGCACACTATTCTTCATTTCTCACAACTCACAATCATTTATAAAGAATACAATACTACAATCACTTCTACGCAATTACAATAATTACTTGTTTTTTTTATCAAGTCTAATGATTCGACGAGCCTTTCCTGGGAAATAACGAACCATGTTTAAGTGGTGACGAGGATGTAGACGCAGAACGACAAGCGACGGACGTCTGACGAATGCAGCTGGGGCCGATAATGGCGCCGACAACGCAGGATGTCACCACGATCACCACCGCCGCCAGCTGGATCAGAAGAAGATGATCGAACCGAATTGGTGGGCCGGCCCTGACCGCCCACCAAGTCCCGTTAGACAATTATGACGCGGTGGCATATTTCCATCTCAATGTCAATGGCCAATGCAACGAATTATAGAACTTGAAGATTTAATTCATGACGAAGGTGTCCAACCAAGTCCATCAGTAGTAGATTTGGGCTATTGTGTGGTTTGATCATTGATGCGGGACATGCTATTAAAATTGGTTATGGTCTTATGGAACATACTTTTTTGCTGGACTGATGGTTAATCTTCTTACTGAGCGGAAACTCATAATTTCACAGTATGAAATTAGGGTGTGCATAAAAGTCGAACCGACCTAAACGAATTTAAAATAATCGAATTTTTTAAACGACGGCACCAAACCGTTTTGTGCTCGGGCCGAGTAACCTGACTAATTCTAGGCTCAACCTTCAAATAACCGACCGAATGTATTTTTAAATTTTACGTAGATTTTCAATTTTCATTTATTATTAATTTGAAGATCTTGTTAAGGAGGGAAATTTAAATTTAACTTCATTCATTATAAAGACAATGTAACAATATATATATATATATATATATATATATATATATATATATATATATGTCTAAAACTACAATATGTAATACAACATGCTGTGAAAAATTTGGTATTTTGTGTATCAATGTGATGCAAGATTGTATAATTAATTTTAAAAGGAAATCATTGAAATTACATGAATTAGATCTAGTTTTAGGACTTATTTTTAGCTCAAGACGATAGGCTAAAAAATTGGCTCAAACCCGAATCAACCGAACCAAATCTAACCGACAATGATTGGAACCGATCTTAACCGAGCCTAAAATAGGTTCGATTTCAATTTTGGCTCAAACCGACCGAACTGCGCACGCCTCAAGATGAATGTGTATTTATGTCAAGGTCGCCTAATCGCCTTGATCAGAAGTACTTGGGTAGGTTTAATAAAGTTTAACATATTCCCTACACCATTTTAATTGTCGCTTGGATCAAGCTTTGGAATTGAACTGACCATTAATTATTCCTTATTTAAAAAATATAAATTTATATAATCGATTCTCGTTTTTTAAAATACTTTCATTATATTATTTTTGTAATTTTTAATAATATAATTAAAGAGTAACTCAAGATAAAAAATTTAAATGGAGCATGCGAAATTCAATTAAAAATGATCGGCGAGTAATTAGTTACGTTATTACAAAATATAGTAATTATCTCAATTAAAAATAATTGAAGATAAAAATTACCGACATGTAAATTCAATTAAATTTATCGTGAGCTGAAAGTAATTATTAGTTATTTTACATAAAATATAACAATTATCTCAATTAATACTGAAGAAACAAAATTAAATAGATTTAATGTTTTTTTACCCACTCAATTGTGGTCCAAGTTTCGTATGTCTTTATCGACGAATACCTTTGTGGGATCCAGGTTAGCGTGGAGTTGAACACCGTTGGAAGTTCGATCTCCTATGAGTCTTGTTTGATAAAGTACATATCGACTTGGATGACTTGACTTTGGTCAAATATAGTCAATAAATAATGGACCATGTCAAGAGATCATTGTCCAAGTCTCCAAGATAAGAATCCAAAAAACAACTGTACAAGATGCTCAACTCCCTAATTTATAGGCATGCCTCAATTATCTACTTTTAATTAATGTTTCAAACTTTATTTACTAAGTATTTCATTGTTTCTTTAAGAATTTGATAGTTTAGTAATTAAATTAAACATATGGAATATATTGACCATTAGTAAGTTATTACGTCATCCTTTTTACATCATTTCATTTATAATTTTCACTCAATTTTGATATATAACAATGAAAGTCTTCTTAAGATTTTTGTAACAAGTCTCAACATTATTCTACCATGCACAGTTCAGCTCATCTACTAGTTGTCTCATATTACTTATTATAATATTTTCTAATTCATTTTAAGTGAGGTTTTCAAACTTATTATAATACTTTCTAATTCATTTTAACTTATGTTTTCCATAATAATTGTAAGTATTTTTGAATGGGAACTGTAGAAGTCAAGGTCTTCTGTACCTTTTTAATAGTATTCACATTTCACACATTAATTATTAGCACATTGGTAGTAGACTTTCCTGGCGTTGACCAGCTTCAGAATATTATACTCTTCTTAAACTAAACAAACATTCTTGATTTTTTTGATGTTTTTGCTTGTTGGTATTGTTTGTTTAGTAATAGTTTCAGAATTTGATTGTTGATGGTTTGTGGTTCTTCGAATAGTTTCATATTTAACTAGTTTCTTTGAATAAATTGAAGCTGGATTTGTAAGAGGAATGCTGATTCTTTGAATTGGAAGTTCAGAACCAGAAGTATTGGATTCTTGTGCTGGAATTTACATCATAGTCCTAGTAGAAATGGCAACGTGTATCAGAGGTAAATCGAATCATCTAGCATCACTTTGAAATCTAATTATGCAACTTGTAATTCAGTATGAGTTATGAGCTGATTGGCCTAATGATTAATGAACAGCGACGTTTTTGTTTCTAAAGCTCGGTTTTTTCTGCCTCAACAGTTCTGATCTGGGCCGACCTTTTGGCCATGTATGCTATGTGGGTTATGATGACTTACCTAACTGATGTGTGGAAACTGAGTTTGACTCATGCTGCCGGGATAATGAACATCTGGGGCGGTATTTCATTAACTCTACCTATAGGTTTCGCCTACATTGTTGATACTTTTTTGGGTAACTACCGCATGCTAGCATTCTCTAGTGTGGCCTACAGCATTGTGAGTTTAACCCTCTTTTATCTCTCTGTTATTATTGGCATGTCATTTGAATTAGACTTATAAATTTATTTGCGTAATTTCAGTTGTGTTTAAGTTCACATGTATCCGGTCTGCAAACATTAAAGTATTTCATGTTTTATTGAAGCTAATGAGTAGCTGATCTTTCGTTATGAGATTGAATGAAATGCTGAACTCAGATATATTGGTTATAGTTTTCATACATGTTTTAAAAAATAGAAAGTAATTTGCATGTCTAGATTTTAAATTTTCTATCAACAGATCTAAGCTGCAAATGATGTAAACCATAATGGTTTGTTTGTTTGTACTGAAGACAATGTAATGATGTTACAACAATAATCTGCAGGGGCTGGGATTTCTGTCCTTGTCGACTCCTCCAGTTCTCCACAAGTCTACTGGTACTTGTAGCGCATATGAGCCAGAATGCATTGGTCGTACACAGAAAGTGCTCTTTTATACATCATTATCACTCTTGGCTATTGGAATCTCCGGTCATATTGTATCTCTAAAGCCTTTTGTTTATGAGCAAAACCAAACCCAAGACGAGGATGTTTCTAGTAGAAATCAATATTCAGGAAGAAGTAAACCTAGAACAGTAAACAAACCAAGGAAGAGAGAACTTCTCATTGCTCTTTTTTCTGTTATTGGAGGTATTGCTCTGCCATATATAAAGCCATGGTCAATCAAATTTGGGATCCCAGCAATATGTACTTTGGTAGCAACCATTGTATTTCTGTCTGCCTCTTGTTTATACATAAAGAAAGAACCAGAAGGGAGTCCTATAACACATTTATTCAAAGTAATTGTTGCCGCTGCTTCAAGATCAGCTGAACAGCTTCCAAGCCGAACAGATCTTAACGAGGGAGATGGCAAGTTGCCCCACACAGATGGACTGAGGTTTGGCATTCCCTTTCATGTATATTTTGTCCTTTTTCTTCTGAATTCCCCATCTGCTCATGTTGAGGATTTGAAGCTTAACTCCATGCTTGTTAGTTGCAACATTGTTGATTGATTGCAAAGTTATTATCAGCTCTCTGCTGCTATCTGACAAAACTTAACATGTTCTTACTTAATCTACAAATGATGGGCTACAAAACTTAACATTACTAATCAAGAATAATTTCCTATTCTTTGTATTTATGTGATCGATGAAATAGGATAGTGGTGGCTCTTGATCTTACTAATTGTTTCACGCTGACACAGATGGCTAGATAAAGCAGCCATAAAATCTACAAAGTACGAGGGAAACAAGTGGCGAGTTTGTACAGTAACAGAAGTGGAGGAAACCAAGATAGCCATTCGCATGGTTCCTATGTGGATAACCTTTATACTGTGTGGAGTGGTTTTTTCTGCAGGCAATACTTACTTCCAAGAGCAAGCGAAAAACTTAAGTACCAAAGTTGGAAAAATTAAAGTGCCTCTTCCAATCCTTCTGGTTGGTCAGCAATTAGCGAAGGCTATATTCTGCAGGATATATAACTCCTGGAGGTCACCCGAAAAGAGACATAAACATGTGCCCCCAATCGGCATTTTAGTGGCTATGATTTTCTCCACACTCTGCTGTATAACTGCAGCCAAAGTGGAAGCTCGAAGGCTAGATGTAATTAAATCCCATGATTTGGCAGACAAGCCAGACGAGACTATACCAATGAATATATTTTGGGTGCTTCCACAATTTGTGCTTCTTGCTGGCCTGGAGGCTTTCTTTGATTCGAGTGTTACTGATTTCTTCCATGATCAGTCTCCTACATCAATGGCGAAGTACTTCAGCCATTTCACTCATGGAATATCTGGACTGGGATTTATAGTCAGTGTTCTTTCGGTTCATGTAGTTGGTAAAATAAGCGAAAGGGGAGGAAGGACAAATTGGTTCCAATATACCTTGAGCGAGAGTCGTTTGGATTATTACTTTTGGACACTATCTGCTATGACAGCAGTGAACCTCATTTTCTTTGTAGTGATGGGCACATGTTACCCTTACAAGAAACCACCTTCCGGTGAAATCGAACCAGACGAAGAACAAGGTAACGGCAATGGAGTTATTGGTGAGGCTGTTAATAGTGTGATATAGATGCACCATTTCCTTTCCTTGTGCTGTTAAATAGATTATAGATGCCACAACCCTTGTCTCATTCTCATTGTATTATTGGCAAACGATTGTTAATACTTGTAGTTCATTAATGTGATGCTCAATCAAAATTCTTGGTTTTTAATTCTTGACAAAGCATGATTCTTCATACCACAAAAAATGAAATCATACCACTATGAGTGCATGCTTGAGAATTTGGCATAATTAACTTGTCTTCAATGTTAAGATCAATTTTGCAATTGAATGGTTATTTATGCTTCTGTTTTCAGTGCCATTTAGATTGTAGATTCGGTAATGCTAAGAGGTTCAATTGTTAACATTGTGTCACAGTGTTATTCGACGATAAAATGATAATTATCAAGACACATATTTTTAATATATAAACTTTAATTGTTCTTCTCTTTCTTTAAATGGTTAAATAAACTTTAATATTTTAAGTTTAATTCCTTACTATTATCTCAAATAACATAGATAATAAAAAATAAAAATTCATGTTATAAAAAAACAAGCTTATTTCTAAAATAAAAGTGTATGAGTTATACAATTTTTAAATTATTCTATGTCTACTTATAAAAACCTTAGAATATTACACTTGAACCTCCAAAAAACTTAACCTTTCATCAAAACTGGTGTCTTTTTCCATAATCCCTGCAGATTTAATAATTTAGCATTAATCAAATGGGGAAAGCTTCAAGAGACAAAAGGGTAACCAACCAACTTTTCAATCATGTTCAATAAAATTTAATTGCTTTATTTTATTATTTTCTATGCTTTAATATATTTTTCTTGAATGGATTTTTACATTTGCAGGATATATATTATCGTAAAGCAAAAGAAGAAGGTTGGCGTGCACGAAGCGCGTTTAAACTTCTTCAAATTGATGAAGAGTTCAATATTTTCCAAGGTATAATCTTTAGGTGGAAATTTGTTGAACTTTAATAATTCTCTTTGCGTAATTTTGTCGAATGGGTTGTGTGCAGTTTAACTTATTTGAGTACTACTTATCATTATTGTAACTTATTAGTGTTGAAGTTTATACTTTGCTAGATTCTGTAAATGTAATGCCCGCCCCGAACCCCGTGTGGCCTCACAAACCACTACAGGCGATTTGTCCTCACTCACACGCTTTCCGGAAACTTCCTAGGGGTCACCTCTCGTAGAGTTAGTCCTGGTCGAGCACACTTAACGATGTAGTTCTTAGAATTTGGGTTTCTGAAAGTAAGATGCATCTTGGTGTATGAGTCGTATCGATCAAATCATGTCGATATTACTCACATCATCCATTTTTGGCTTGGACTTACGATAAATGAGCAAAATTGTAGATGAAACAGAGAAATAAGTTATACCAAGATCTAATTTGAGTTGATATGTGATAATGTTGGAGCCTTTCGGTTTGCAGGTGTGAAGCATGTTGTGGATTTGTGTGCAGCTCCTGGTAGCTGGAGTCAGGTACTTAATATCAATTGGCTATTGCGATTTGAGTGCATTCTCTGTATTTATTTAGCCGATTCTGTTATAATTTTCTTTCCTTACAGGTTCTAAGCCGGAAGGTGTATTTACCTGCAAAGCTGTCAGCTGATGCAAAGTATGTTATCTACCTTCGTATTATCTGGTTGAACAGTTCGTTATTATTGAATAGAAATGTTAGACCATATGACTCGTCAGCATCATTTAACCATTCTTGCAGGTTAACTTGGTGAACTCTTATAGAATAAAAAATATCATTTAAGATTATTTAGATGCTTGAACATTTTTCTATAAGTTGGAGTCGCATTTAATATATTAATTGTACTATGGAAGGAAGTACTCTAGGGGTCACCTTATAATGCCACAGTTCGTTTATGCATTTAGTTTTTTTTTTTTTTGAGTGATCAATTCTTTGATGTGCAATCATATTTCATAATTTTTCACTCGACATACTAAGTTTTTCTCTATAACCTTCGTCAGCACTAAGATCTATTTGACAAATAACCAGGGAGAGTGATTTTCCCCTCATCGTGGCTATTGACTTGCAGCCAATGGCTCCTATTGAAGGAGTCATCCAAGTGCAGGGTGATATAACAAATGCTCGAACAGCTGAAGTGGTATGCTCTTACTCTCATTTTGTTACTAGTACTTAGTAAATCCCTCTGTCTCAAAATACTTCATGTTTATTTATTTATTAAAAAAACCGTCCCTTGTCATTGCAAGAACTTGAATCTGGGACCTCGTCATTGCGAGGATAGCTTCATGTTTATTTTTTCTGATTCCTTGCAATTTTACACCTCCCTTGGAGAGTGAGGGACCAATTGTCTATCTTCTGCATCATAATTTAGCTACTATTCATCTTCTGAGATTGTTTGGTTGACAGTCAAATAAGTTTTTCATATTATTTGTTTTACTTTAATAAGCATGACTCTTCACTTTACTTTTCCATTCTCAGGTTATTCGGCATTTTGATGGTTGCAAAGCTGATCTGGTAGTCTGTGATGGTGCCCCTGATGGTGAGAGAAACATGGTTTAAGTTATAGATATCCCATCCTTGTCCCAATATGCCTATTCAGCAATTGGACTTATATGCATGGTTTTTTTACTGTTGCAGTTACCGGTCTTCATGACATGGATGAATTTGTTCAGTCCCAACTCATCTTGGCGGTTAGTGCAAGCTTCTTTAGAATGCCATTCATTTTGAATAATAAGTTTTTTTCTTCAATGTCGTATTACTTCTGAACTGGATTTAGATTTGCTTCACCATGTCCATACCTGCATCTTTAAGGTTTTTGTCTTGTTATTTTTTACCTTTAAAATACGTACATTCATTCCTGTGGTTTCTTGTAGGAAAGGGATAACCTATGTGAAGTTATTCGGAAGCCTTTTATTCCAGTGTACTGCGGAATCTATAGAAACTCAAACGCTTATTAACAAAAAACACACTTATAAATTATCTCCTATGATGCATTTATACATTTCCCACGAAGTTCATATCCCTTTGAATTTTCTATACTCTTTGTGCTCCTGATATTAATGTTCCCTAAACTTCTTTGCAGGGTCTAACTATAGTTACACATATTCTAAAAAAGGGTGGGAAGTTTATTGCAAAGATCTTCCGAGGAAAAGACACCAGCCTTCTTTACTGTCAGGTATGTTTGCATCTTTGATATCTGAAGGTGCATTTAACATGAGGTGCATAGTGGAGAAAAAGATTACAGTTGATGCCTAAGAATCTAGAGACGACTAAGTGTGTAGTGTAATCAAACCTTCCGTCAGTTTATGACGTTGACAATTTAAGCAGCACATCAGAGTACATCTCCTGGAATTGAAAATGGAGTAATGTCTCTTGGGACACCTGTTGTCTATTGAAACCCTTCTATACTTTGGATGTGTGAAGCTTTGCTATCAAATGATTGATTCTTGTATTTGTGTTTGTTACTATTTGATTCTTGTATTTGTGTTTGTGTTACTATAGGCGATCTTTTGTTTCCTACTATAGCAAAAGGGATGCCATTTTAGAGTTTTCTACCTTTGAACTTCCTGTCAGATGTCTAGTGTTCTCATTAGTTGGTTACAACTTCTAAAATATTACTCTTCTGAAAGAATGAACTTTTGCATTTTCTTATTGCAGCTAAAGTTATTTTTTACTGATGTGACCTTCGCAAAACCAAAAAGCAGTCGCAATTCCAGCATAGGTGAGGTCTATCTTTTGGTTTGCTTTTGTCTCACTCAGATATAATCTACACATGTGGGATAATTCAATCAGCACAATTATTTCTGGCATGCAATTGTATAGATATTGTATTACTGAATTGGATTTAGGTAATTTTTGGTTCATATGCTTCAAGCATTCAACCCAATCCTCTTATGCTTCATATCTACTGGAGTGCTGGCTGACGAGGCCTCTCGTTCATTTTCCCAAGAAGTTTTGTCCCTAGATTTGATAGTGACCATGGGTTTTTGTTTGTGATTTGTGATGGATGAGTAATAGGTTGAATGTCTCAAACCATTTATTTCCTGCAGAGTGGGCATGTTGCTCACTCTTGCGGTGACGAGTCTTACAAGCTACTCTTACTTTGTTTCCTCAGAGGCATTTGCAGTTTGTGAAAACTATTCTCCCCCTGATGGATTCAATGAGAAAGATCTGCATCGTCTCCTCGAACAGATTGGAAGTCCTTCTGGTGCAGATGATCTAGGTAACGCATGCTTATTCTTCCGGTTTCATTTTTCTTATGTTTACCTAGCCTCTTATTCTGTGCGAATTCTTCATTTGGTTATGGGATCTGTTGCAAATTAGTGTTATATGGTAATATTTTGTGCTCTTTTTGTTTTTGCACTGGCATGCAGATTGTAGTAGTGGGTGGTTAGAAGGGCCAAATAAGGTGTATATCCCGTTTCTTGCTTGTGGAGACCTGACAGGGTATGATTCTGACCGCTCATATCCACTTCCTAAAGTAGAAAATGGAACTTACCAGAGCTTAGATCCGATACAACCACCAATTGCACCACCATATAAACGAGCTCTTGAGATGCAGAAAGCTTCAAGTCATGGGATCAAAGACATCGAGAAGTTGACCCTGGAGAACTGAAATTTTAGTTCCAACAATGCTTCCTCTGTTGTTGAGGTACTTGCACGAGAAATATAGTTTCCCAGGCACTTTACATTTCTCACTTATACATCGAATTTTTAAGTTCTATAACTGTTAGAATAGATAAGATAGTCACAGACTGCATAGTTGCCATATCATTCATGTGAACGCAGACAATTTATTTGTGTAACATCTGTTACATTTGCATCTTAATGGAAGTTGTCCCTTTTACATAACACTTCGATGTGATTGGAAAAAGAACTATGTAGAAATGAGAGTGGATAATCTATGGTATTGGTGAACAGGTTCTCTCACTACTATCATGTTCTTTGTGCAACTATCTAAGTATATATTCTACCTATGGTCTAGCCTAGTTACATATGCTTGCATTCAAGCAAAGCTGCCATGGTGCAAATTCAAGCACAGTGGTGTGGTTCTCTGTTTGAGAAATACATCACCTGACATGAATTTGAAACTGAGCTTGTTCTCGGTAAAGATGATGAAGAATTCAAGAACTCGATACAGTCCTCAATAGCCTCTGCTCGTTGTGAATCAAGAGTTTCTGCATATGATCTCGACCTCGCCAAATTTGCTGATGAAGATTCTCTATGTGAGGGCCTCCTTCTGTCATTGGTTCTATAACGCCAAACGCTCGCCACCTTAGCCCCAATCCGCTTCAGAAACCTCACAGGTGAAGATGGCTCTGTGCTTCTAGGGATCTCGAAGCTCATAAATCCCATGAGGATCATTTTCTTGTCATAGTACATTCTTCTCATTTCATGAAATATGGAGAAAGAGTTATGTAAGCAAATTTGGATGTCTCATGGTATTTATTGAGAGTTGATAGAAGCAAAAGGAGGCAAATTGAGAAAACCGAGGAAAAGACAAAGCAAGTGAGACAAGGGTGGTTTACCAGTTGAGTCTTTGATGCAATAACTTTTTCAAGTGTGAATTATTTTCTCAATCACACTCAATGGGTGGTCCATTTTGGAACCCATACGTTTTGATCACGCCTAGTCTTAATACTTGGTGGTCTTAACTATATGGCATATGGACCAATTTTTGTGGCAGTACAATTTTTACTAAAGTTTTAAAACTTGGAAAAAAACAATTAATGTTTGAACTTTGGCATACAATCAAGTTCTGATGAATATATTAATGTATCGAAAGTGAGTCGATTAATTTGTTGATTCCTGAATTCGCATGAATTATTGTTTCAAAAGTAAACAGATTAATTTGTTGAAAATTCAAATAGGCAGCAATAACTATTTGATGAAAACGTGTATATAAATATGGCCAATTATGTGCATGCAAAATGACGAAATAGGGTGTTTTTGAGTATCAAGAATTTGAACAAAAAGGATTGGGCAGTCAAAAAGGAGGTGAAAGCGGTCAGACCTTGAAAGAATTAATGGGGTAGAGTGATTGTTACTTATACTTACAAGGTTGGAAGAAAGAATTGAAAAGAGAAGACAAATAAAAGATGTTCTACTAATTAACAAAACTTTTCTCTCTTTGGCTGGCCAATTTAATTTGATTCCATTCAGGAATCAGAATTTCTCACAATGGCCCAGTTGAATGTCTCTGAATATGTGTGCAAAAGCAAGAGAAAAAGAGTGGATGTTATCCGAGTGGGACTAAAGCATATTCAAAGAGTGTTAAAATTTATCGAAATAACTATTTTGTTTTTATTGAAAGTTTTTTAAATACTTATAAATAGAAGGGTTAAAATAGTAATTTCATATCTATTTTTAACACTATTTGAAGCGTGCTTATAGCACCAGTTGAATTCTTGAAATATCTTTAAAGTTTGAAACCCTTAAATCCAGGCATTTGCGCTATCCATGCTTCGACCTACACGTAGTATTAAATCATGGATACGCCTCAATCGGCTGCGATTGTTTTTCCCTTTAAACCACTTCAATACGAGATCACATTTCATATATGACTCCGAACCCACAATCAGATAAGAGTATGCGCTTGAACTTAACACTCAAGCCTCTTACCGCTGGAAATTTACGCCTCCTACAATTGAATATCTTTGATGCCATCAACGAATACATCTCTCGACGTAATCAATTTATACTTTCACCTTGTTCTCATCAAGAATGTCGTCGAAGCTTTAACCAAAATTTAGGGGTCAAAATTATTAAATCTATATAAAGAATTTTTTTCATTATTAAGAGGAGGGAGGGAATTTGTATATTTTGTACTCCGTATAAAATAACTTATAAATTATATGATAAATTTTAAATTTTTCAAAATTGAAAGAAGGTCATTATCAACAGATGAAATGTCAAATGTCATTATCAACGGATGAAATGTCAAAAACAATATACTACTCAGTCAATTTCAAATAATTGACGTTTTGAAATTGCGTGTCGCTGCCATTAACAAATTACTTTATTCACTAATTCGAAAATATAAAATTGATATCATTGAATTTGGTTTTAAAAATATTTTCATAATATTTTTTTTGTAATTTGTCATAATGTATATTAAAAATAATTGATAATTAAAATTATATCTCGAAAATTGAAAAATTCAATTAATTTGAAATAGAGGTAGTATATATTATCAACAAATAAAATGTCAAAACCAACATACTATATTTACTATGGACAAATTGAGTAACATACTAGTGGGTGCACCATTCTTAAATTTATTTATGAATTATAAGAATGTACCCGAGCAAGCTATTCCTTTATTATCAAAAAAATAATATACACTTGGTATCCAGTCTTAATTAGTTCATCAGCAGTACCCGAGCAAGCTATTCCTTTTATAGGCAATTAGCCAAATACTTATTGCTTAAATTTATCATTATTTTATATTTTCAATATACTTTTACAATTTTTTATTTTTCTTAATTTATGTACAAATATCTAAAACGATAATACAAAAAACGAAGGGAGTATAAAAATTATAGTTCCACAGCATATTCCAAATAATTGACAGATACACACGCTAACCCGTTAGTTCATGGTTAATATTTGTAGTTTTATAATATATCACTAGGCTCGAGACAAAACTAATTACGCACGTCTATGTATACTATAAACCAACACTAATAATCAGAAGGTCAATTAACATGCACGAAACACCTTCTATGCCATCTTCATGCAATAAGAATTACTTCATTATGAGATAATCGAATAGTAGTCTAGTGATTGAGTTTGACATCTTACTCGATAGGATCATATTATCCGATTTAAGAAACATCTTTGTTAGGGGATGGACTTTAGCCTAAAATTTTACCTAGCTTACCCGATATTTTAATATGTCAATAAAATAAGTAGTGTCACCCATAAAATCTAAATTACCTCCATCAAATTTTACATATATAATAAAATAGCTAGCACCCAACACAGAAATAAATACTTCTTCCATTTTTTATAGTTATCCTTTTAGCAAAAATAAATAAATTATTTTGTTACGTATATCGCTTTAGCATAATAAATACTTACATTTTTAATATATTTTTTGACTAATTTTTCTTCAATAAACAATCAACCAACGATTAAGCTTCAATCATCATTATTCTATATTTTCAACGCACTTTTGACTATTTTTTCTTTTCTTTAATTAATTTATGCTAAACGATAAACCAGACAATTAAAAAATCGGAGGGATTACTTGGATTAACACAATAACATGAGTGTACCCACGGGATGATTACATACAATAGTCGTATACTCCAGCTAATCAATATAGATACCAATAAATACCTAGGAATCTATTTATGGTAATAAATACGAAAAATATGCAATGAATCCGGACCAATATGAGATACAAAGACAAAAATAAATTTAGTGGAGAAATATAATTCATGTACATATCTATTTTCTAGCTACAAATGAGAATCCTAAGGTCTAAAATAATAAGGATAATTAATGCCCAATTCTCCATTAATTAATATGCATCTTCCCCATCTTTCTAGCGGTGAAGCAATTTTTATCGGTTGCAAATTCCACATTTTCCTCCTTTTAATAGTATTCCTTCATTCCTTTTGAACTCATATATATTTTGTTTGTGATATCTTTTAATTCATTATCACTATATTTGTATTCATTTCTAGTGAACCCCCCTGGTATCTTGTTCTACCCCTGGATTCTTGAAAAAGAGTCCGGAAACTTGACGTACGTTTCTTTTGCTCTACACTCTATGTATGTTTTATGTTCCTCTCTATGATCTTTAATAAAAAATGATTGTTTATGATCATTCATAATTTTATAGCCCCGGGAATCATTTTTTAGAACGTGTTCCAATTCAATTGTCTCATGTCTAACATTTTTAAATTTCAAGTTATGTGTGTTTGTGATGTTTAATTAAGCTAATTAATAGCACAAATATTCTAAGGTGATAGCAATTTATTTTTTAAATTTATAAATTGGTTGATTAGTAATTGTCAACGTATATTGGATGTTTCTTGAATCTTCAACATCGTTCAATGGAACCATTTGTTTTTAATTATTGTGATACGTCTACTATTGTTAGATGAGCTCCCAGGCGAACATTCTTTTGTAACAAACATCTTATTATATTATACTATGTGCATCCCTAAAAAGATGTCTATTTTATTATTTAATGATCACAATTAATAAACTTTGTGGTTTTAATTAAAACATAAAAATTTAATGGATATTAAGAATACCATGTTAGTAGAAAAGCAAGTTGAGAATATTATTTTTGATCTATTTTTAAATATAATATCATTCACTGCATGCATGCCGAAATATTGGATTTCAAAATTTATAATGTTAATCACGAAGTTTAAAATTGTACGATGAAGTAAGTATATCATAATTAATTAAAAGAATGTTTAATTATGAATCTAATTGATTTATACAACCTGGTTTTACAGACAGGGTTGGGAGATAAATTAAAGATTAAGAAGCCTTAAAATGTCGAACCTCATGGGAGACGTTGCTAACACCACGAATGATGGCACAGTTGATCATCGCGGCAGGCCAGCTAGCAAGAAGAAAACTGGACATTGGAAAGCTAGTCGCCTTATTCTTGGTACACAACATCAAACTTATACATTTTCCAATTTATCAAATTTTGATATTATGATCTTCAAGAATAATTTATAAAATTATTATAATCGGCTAGACATATTAACTACTTTGCTTAGACATGATCATGTTCAAAGATATTAAGACATGTTGTTGACTTGAAGTATTAACTAGATAAGTCTACCATATAATAGTTAGTAATAATACAAATCTTATTCAAATTTTTTGAGGTTCTCTATTGAATAAAAAGTATTTGGTCGGTCGTTTTTATGTGAATGACTTACTATCCTTTTTTTAAAGGCTGGTGGTTGACAACGTATTATTGTAATCTTGTTTAAAGTTTACTTAGTGTATTACAGAAAACTATTAGGTTTTAAATAGAAGTTCTCAATATTGTAATACTCCGTATATCACAAGCATGGAAAGATAAAAATGAAAAGTATTAATACGGAGTATTTAAAATACGAAGATATGTTATTATTCGTGCCAAATTAATCTTGGAAAGTATGGAATTCGAATACTAATGAAAGAAATGTTGAATTCGGTAAGCATGGTAATACACGAACTCTCCTTAGACTAATAATGCATGTGAAATTTATGTTTACAGGGACTGAATGTTGCGAGAGATTGGCATTCTATGGTATGAGTTCCAACCTGGTTGTTTATATGACACAACAGCTCAATTTCAGTAATGTGGACGCGGCGACGTCGGTCAATAATTGGGCAGGAACATGCTATCTGACCCCATTGATTGGTGCGTTTATTGCCGATGCCTATCTTGGAAGATATAAGACCATTGCCAGTTTCTCGTCCATCTATGTCATTGTAAGTTGGTGGTAAATGTCATAATTGAAGTTGATTAGTAGTGTTTGAAATCTAATGGCTTGTTCTTTACTGCATTGTAGGGTATGGTAATGTTGACACTATCTGCTACAGTTACTGGATTGAAGCCTGTATGTGATGGGCAGGATTGTCACCCAACCAAATCTCAAGTCGCTTTCGCATTTGTGTCTTTGTACATGGTCGCTCTTGGAACTGGTGGGATCAAACCTTGTGTCTCCTCATTTGGTGCTGACCAGTTTGATGAGACTGATGCTGATGAGAAGAAAACGAAGAGTTCGTTCTTCAATTGGTTTTATATGTCAATCAATGTGGGAGCCCTGATTGCTTCATCTGTTCTTGTTTGGATACAGATGAATAAGGGATGGCAATGGGGATTTGGAATTCCAGCAGTTGCCATGGCCTTGGCAATTGTGTTTTTCTTCGCAGGTACAAAGCTATATCGGTTCCAAAAACCTGGAGGAAGTCCCTTTACACGGATTATTCAGGTCGTGGTTGCATCCTTTAGGAAATTCAATGTGAAAACTCCATCTGATGGAACCCAGCTTTATGAGACTTCTGATGAAATGTCTGTTATTCGTGGAAGCAGCAAGCTGGCGCACACTGATAAACTCAGGTAAAGAGTGAAGACATTGCTTTTCAAAACACTTGTGCTGAAAGTTTAATTATTATCGCAAGCTAATGAGGTATGATTAAATACATGACCGAACCTTAGAAAAAGTATTTATGATAAAAGAAAGTAAGCTGCCTCTAATCGTTGTGGAATAAGTTTGGCCTTGCCCCATATTCTGCCCATGTACACTTTAAGGCTGCCTTTTGTCCTTAATCTGTGATATCTAGACAATTAAGATGAACTATTGCAGGTTTTTTGACAAGGCTGCTACGCAGACTGAAGCAGATCATGTTAGTGGTGGTGTGAGTGCGTGGAAACTATGCACGGTAACTCAGGTCGAAGAGCTCAAGGTTGTCCTTGGTTTACTTCCAATTTGGGCCGCTACAATAATTTTCTCAGCTGTGTACGGCCAAATGACCACCATGTTTGTTCTACAAGGACAAACCATGGACCAAAGTATAGGTCCAAATTTCAAGATTCCAGCAGCTTCACTCTCCCTCTTTGATACCCTCAGTGTCCTGTTCTGGGTACCAGTATATGACAAGGTCGTCATCAAAATTGCGAAAAAGTTCACCGGGCATGAACGTGGATTCACTCAGCTCCAAAGAATGGGAATCGGCCTGTTCATTTCAATATTCTCGATGGTTGTGGCTGGACTCTTGGAGGTTTACCGTCTTAACTACGTGAGGAAGAATGATGCTTATGAAGTCACAACAATCCCAATATCAATCTTCTGGCAAGTTCCGCAATATTTCCTAGTTGGTTGTGCAGAAGTTTTCACATTTGTTGGGTCGATTGAATTCTTCTATGATCAGGCCCCTGATGCTATGAGGAGTTTATGCTCTGCACTTTCCCTTACAGCTAATGCAGTTGGAAGTTATGTATGTTCTGCACTTGTGACCATTGTGGCCACTGTAACAACAAGACATGGTCAACTTGGTTGGATTCCAGAGAACTTAAATAGGGGGCATCTTGATTATTTCTTCTGGCTTTTGGCTATCCTCAGTGTGATTAACTTCTTTGTTTATCTCTGTATTGCCAAGCATTACACATACAAGAAGACTGTTGGGAAGCAATGAGCGAATTGAAGTCCCTTTTTGAGTAGAAGGAGCAATCTCTAATTATGTCTACTGTATAAGTAAACTTTTATCCCTTTCTAAGTAGAAGGAACAATCTATAATAATCATGTAGATATTCATTTTCCAAGTACTTTTCAATTTTGGATTTTCCCTTCTTCTTGGATTTACTGTTACAGATTGCTTTAATAATATTGGTAATCTTAACATTTCCTTACAATTTGTTTTTCCAATATGATCCATGCATGATGCTTGATGTCAGATTTTGTCATTTGTATGAGGCTCTAAATAACACTTGTTGCCGAACATGTCTTGATTGAGTAGGAGTAGGTTTACACCTATTCGAGCAATCCACATCTATTTTTGAATTCGATCATGTACCAACCCGCACCAAACCAGCTCATATCCGAACCCGAGAAGAAAAAATTTATGCTCGACTCGGTTACTAAATGAGCCTTAGGCTTGGTTTGGCAAGCTTTGATGGAGTCAAGCTCCGAGGTAGCTAATTTTTTTCAAAATCCAAATTCAATTGGATTAAAAAAAATGTAGTAATGATACAACCAAATCTAGCTAACGAGTCTGGAAGCCAGTAATGGTTCGGCTCAATTTAGACCACTCAGCTTGGAGCAGAGCAAACTATACCCGCCCGTTATCTGGATAAAAAGTGGGACCGAAAGGACCGAATTATAGGTGCGAACCGGGTCCGGTGTTGCAACAAATTGGTCAGGACTTGATCGGTTGTCGCAATATGCATACCCGGTCCGATTTTTCTGCTTGGTTTCGTGGGTTCTACGGTATTCAAACATTTGGATACTTCGGTTCGATTTTGCTTGTCGAATTTGCGTATTTCTGGCCCGGTAATTGGGTACTTTTGTCATATATAGAAACTTTCTAAGATTTGACCGTTTATCGTCCTATTCCGTCTCGAGTATCTGGAAAGAAAATTAATACCCGTGACTCCTACCCTATAACCTGCCTAAGTGAGTACCGGCCCTGCTTTTTCTAAATGCTGCACGGTGAGCTTCACTCCTCCAGTCCAATAACACCACGAAAAGCCAACTGTTCATTTAACTTGGCATAACTCTACTGATGAAGCTGGAATATAACCCTACTCTTATCATCATCATATCTATATAAACTCACATACACTACATAAGATCATTACACAAAATCAAACATTGAAACTTGAAAGAAATTTAAAAAAGCAAGAACAAGGTAAAAGAAAATTAAACAAAAAAAGAAAACAAAAAACAAAATCCAGCTAGACCATCGTCAACTCCACAACCCACCAAGGTCCGTAGCTTCTCTCTCTCTCTCTCTCTCTCCACCGTCTCTCTCCTTCTTGCCGAGAGATATTGAGAGAGAGAAACTCCATCACTTGATATATTTTACGATCATTCAATTAATTAATAATAGCTCATCTCTATATATTTTCTATATCATTCAATTAATTATTAATAACTCCATCACTATATAGTACACAAATGACGTCAGCAAATTGCATAAAAATAGTTTTTTTATTTTTTATTTTTTCTTAGCTTTTTTTTTTCTCTTAGCTGGAAATTCATCTTCTACTTTATGTAGATTTGTATTTTTTTTGGTTACATCTCAGCTTTGACCGTACTCAATTCAGCAACTGGTAAGTTATAAAGTAATAAATAATTGCAATAAAATAATATTTTGAAATGATTATATTTTTTGTATTATTTGATTTTAATTTTGATTTTTGTACTAGATTTCTGTTGCGTAATCGATTTGTTATAGTTAGTATGTGTTTGGTTGCAAAAATGTAAAATAAATTGAATTTTTGGTTATGAAATTTACTTGTTGAATTGCATTTTAGGTTATATAAGTAGGTGAATTATGGATTTATTACTTCGATTTGAAATATTGATGTTTAATTTTATGTTGTGAAATGCGGTTTTAGTGTAATGTAGATGTTGTTATTATTGTTGTGTTTGTTGAGTTATTGCATGATTTGGATATGGTAATATGATAGTGTATGGTTGTGTTAATTGAATAGATTTGTGAGTAATTGTGACCTATTCTACTAGATTTGATTAAGTGGAGACTTTTGCTTTGAAATATTGGTCAACAAGATTTAGCATAACTTTCTATGATATAGTTACAACATAAATGTGAATATTGTTAATGTAACTCTTAAGTACTTGGAAACAAGGTCAGCTCTAGCTATGCTATATGAATTATAGTGGTGGCCAGTGAAATATCAGCCTGTGCATAAGATGTTAATACCGGAGAATCAGAGATGATAATGTTGAGGGTTGTGTGGAATCACTCGCAAGAATAAAATTAGATATAAAGTGATTCGAGGAAAATTAGGAGTTGTTTCAATTGAGGATAAAATGTTCGAGAATTGTTTGAGTGGTATGGTCATATTAGAAGACGTCTAATAGATTAAGGGGCGGAGCTATTCCAGGGTTAAAGGTTGGTCTTGGGCTCTTGGCTCCCCCCAAAACTTTTAAAATGCTAATTTCATCTTTAAATTTGTAGAAAAATGATGTATTTATGATATATTTTTCTTTAAAATTTTGTAACTCTATATTATTTGGCCCATCTTGAATTATAAATGTTCTCCTTAATTAGACCAATGTAATTTTTTTTGATGTATTTTTTGACACATCCTATAGTTATTTCCTGGTTTCGTCCCTGATTATAGATGATGTATTTAAAATGTTAATTTTACCTTTTAATTTTTATAAAAATGATGTATTTATGTTATATTTTTCTTTAAAATTTTGTAAATCTACATTATTTGGCCCATCTTGAATTATAATTGTTCTCCTTAATTAGACCAACGTAATTTTTTTTTTATTATGTATTCGACCCATCCTATAATTATTTCCTGGTTCCGTCTCTAATTATAGATTGCACCTGTTAGGAAGTGTGAAGCTATAATAATTCCAAATAACTGAATGTAGAAGGAGAGGAATATAGAAGTAGAGTTCGTCACAGACTATATCAAAGAACCTAGAGTTTATGGAGTCAATGAAAGAAAGGACCAGACAGAGCTGAATGACGATGTTATATTTATATAGACAACCTCATGAGGCTTGGTTTGGTAACTTTGGTTTAACCTCTTGCATGGAAATCAGAAATCATGGTGTTTAAAAACCTTTGTTAAGTACTTTTTCAGGTCAATATGAAATTTATGAATACAAATATTTTCCTTATGTTTGCTTCTTGTGTCACTTGGTTTTTTTGTTGTGTTAGATAAGCAATACCAAGTTACGTTAATGTTGACCAATTTTAGATCAAACAAGCAATACAAAGTTATGTTTAGTGCTTTAGTATGCGCGTGATGATGTCTCATACTATTTTTATGCCTTTTATCTCAGGGTATAACCAGTTTAAAAGTTGGGGAAAATATGATAAATGGTCTGCACAGTGGAAGGAAGGAGAAAAACGAACTGCTGTCTCAAGAAAATGAGGAAAAGTCAGTTTTTGGGAGATATTCAAATGCTGAAATGTTGGTTCAGCTGAAGCGACTTGCCCAAAATCCTTGTGATGCAGAATTCTCACATGATAAAATTCTACCGTTGTTTAACCAAAGTCTTTTTATGAGGAGAGTTATGGCCCTCTGTGATACTGCATTTCCACGGGTAAGCTTATCATACGTGTGCCTGTAGTGTTCTCTTCCTAGAGTTTTACATGGTTGATTGTGTGCACCAAAGGTGGAGGGAGCCACTTTTGGGATGGGTCTTTGCCATAGTTTGGAAAAGGCGGCGTGGCGGAAGCCATGGCGCTGTGGTGTGGTGTGGCGTGGCGGAGCCTTAGCGCCTCAGTCATGTCTGTGGCTGTGAGGTACCTGTGGCGATCCCGTGGCGTCCGCCTTTTCAGCCTTTACACTGTGGTGTGGCGGATAGCCATGGCGAGCCACCATTAGTACATTAGAATTTAAGAAGGAAAATAAAAAATTAATGAAAGGAGGATGATGAGAAGGGAATTTGAGGAAGAAGAATGGTGTGGCAGAACACTTATAGAGTCATAGTACAATAGTAGACATTTAATACTTGATGCCAATAATAAATTTCATTAAAAATGTCAAATTTAAATAAGTAAAATAGATTAAAACTAAAACAATTATATACCTTGAATGATATTATTTTTGAATAACGTAATAATTAAGTTTAATGTTAATTACTTTAATTTATATAATTAAAGTTTATTTAAATTTTTATTTCACTTAAATAAATTTAATATTATATTAATTAGTTTAAGTTACTTAATTACATTTCATTTAAAATTTCACTTCATTTAATTAAGCTTATTATATATTATCTAATTTAAATTTTGTTAACTTCGCTAATTTTTGTTTAATTAACTTTAATATGATATTAAATTATTTTATGTTATATAGTATAACATTAGTATTGTGTTAAAATTCTAAACTAAAAATTATATTAAAATGCTTAATTTAAATTCACATTTTATTTTCATATTTCATGAACTGGAGGTTCATCGCCACAAACCGCCATTCGCTATCACAACTACGGTTTTTGCCCCCCCTAAGTTTAGAAAAAATTATGTTTTTCTTATAATTTTGATATATATTTTTAGAATATGCACTTGGACCCCTCAAATTTTACCCATTCTATTAAAAATAATTATTTTTATTATGAAAAATATGCAATGGCCCATCTCAACCTCATTTCTGGCTCCACCCCTACTCTGCCCCAAGCATGTGCTAGCATATTTGAACTAAAATCATTGCAAGTTCATCGAAAAGTAAAAATGCGTAGAGCTACAAATTATATGCTCAATAACTTTGGCGAAACCTACAAGTTACTTTCTCTAACCTTGTCACTATAAGCATGGAACTATAGTCTATATGTTTTATTTGTTAAGATTGTATGTCTTTTATTTTGTGTCTTCCTCCATGGAAACAGTCTGTAGCACTATGTGCCATAGCCTGCACTTGAATTATTTTAAGAGCATATAGAGTTCTAGACTATTATGGTCCATAAACATTTCTCATGACAGCTGGACTGTTAAGATCAAGTTTTCAAATGTAGTTGAGTCATATACTTCTCCTGCTGGTAATGTGATTTGTACACTTACCCCAAATTATTAATTGAGTCCTGTTTGGACTAACAGCCCTAATTTTGATATCTTGTATAGAGAAAACGGAAATTAGAGCATTTTTACAAGCATAAGCTAGGAGCTTCTCTTACACCTGTTGTTGATGGGGATATCACAGAAGCTAGGAAAGGTCCATTATCATATGCCTCTTCTACATCAGGTGTGCTTAATTCTACCAGCACCGCTGAAAGTCTTGGTCAGAGTATCACAGTGGGATCATGTAATTCGACGAGCTTTTTTAATTTTGAGGGTAATTGTCAAGATAAGTTCTTCCTTGATGATGTAACGGATTGGAAGTCATCGGCCAAGAATTTGATGGAGTTGGTGGTTGATTCTGATGAATCAAGAAATGGTTCGACCCAACTGAGTCCAGAGAACCTGAGCGACGTGGCAGTCATGACACTGGATACTCATGATGGTACTCAGATACGGAATTCTCAAAGTTTAAATAGGAGAAAAAAGCATCATCTTCAGTCAGCTCGCCTTTCAACTAAAATCCAAAGTTTTATTTCTCCAAGGAGTGTAATACCTGTTGGATCTCGATTTCAGGCCGATGTCCCTGAGTGGAATGGTGCCTCTCTTGATAAGGCGAGCCACACTGCTGAGGATAGTGATTGTAAAAGTTCAAGGTGGCTGGGCACTCAAATTTGGGCCGCTCAAAACAAAATGGAATCAACTGCAAGAGTAGTTGGGAAAGGAAGACCCGATTCCTGCATTTGTGCATCTCCTGGATCCGTCGAGTGCATCAGGCGCCATATTCTTGAGGAAAGGCTGATTTTACAATGCGGTCTTGGTCATGTTTTCTTTACTTGGAAATTTGATGAGATGGGGGAGCAAACTGTCAAATCATGGGCGGTGAAGGAACAAAAAACATTTGAAGCGCTAGTGAAAGACCCGAAGGCAAGTGGAAAGAACTTTCTCAAGCATGCCCTCGTGTCCCTTCCACGTAAATCCTCGAAATCCATTGTTAGTTATTACTTTAATGTGTTCGTTCCTCGAAGGATTGGCCAGCAAACTAGGTCAGGCCATAACCAAGTTGATAGTGATGAAGAGGGGGATGATTCTAATTACATGATGAAATATAGGAGGAGGCCTGAATTGCGAGGTACACTCATGGATTCCGGAGGTGGTAAACCTCGCTACTTGCGTCACCCTTCTTAATGTGTTTAAGATGGCTAATGATTTTGCTCTTGTTAATTTTACTATTATATATCCCAGTTGAAAAGAAACTAAAGAAGAAAATTCAATTATCTTTAGAACAACTCTAATTGTACATCAATTATCTCCTTCTTGAAATTGTTGGAAGATTGAAACGTCGCCGATGCCTGTTTTTGGCTCATAACGATATGATCCATTTTCTGTTGGTTATTGCAGTCGTGATAAATTGTGAAAGGATGTTAATCGATTAATTGACTTATTTATGAATATCTGTATTAAGTACATATATATGGTTTAGGAGGCTGTTTGTTTGTTAGTGTGTTGGACTCTAGTCAGCAATTTGTTGTGTAAACAATATTTAAGGCTTTGTTTTTCATAACAGAAAAAACACTATAGGTGGTGGTGTATGAGCTCTATTCTGCGTTTTAACGACTTTGCAAACTAAAGGGTAGATGCGCCAACACTAAACGTTCTATTTTTCTTGGACGAATGACTTCAAACATTAATCATATATGATAACTCATGTTATTAAGATCACTCGTGTTTATTTATAGCCAAACTCCCATCAATTCGGTCAGGAAAATATTATCCTAAGCAATCATGTAAGGATAACACAACATAACTCATTGTGCCAACAACACAGGAAAACCAACTAGGTGATATAGGCAAATAGCCAATGTTTATTTCTCACCATGACCAAGTAATTATCGGATCATAACTTAACTACTGGTCCAAATCTTACAAGTAACCTTATTGGCTGTACTGCAGCCGCAGTTTAGAACAATAAAATGTACTTTCCTTACAAATTTCTATATGTGGGTCCAGGGGTCAAGAGTTAAGACAATAAAATGGATTGCATAGTTAAGTAGTACACCAACCAAAGAAGTACAAGGTTGCATGTAGTACCTTCATTAAATTATTGTATTATGCAATATGCATAAACTAGTAGTACATCAGCAGTACATTTGCACAATTGTACACTCAAGTTGACCATGAAAGGTATATGTAATTATGTATATATACTGCATCTAGAGGGAGAGCTGGCTGATAAGTAGAAGCCAAAGGTAGATACCCAAAAAAGGTGTGAGAGTCCATGAGGGGTAACATGAGAACACATGTGAGAAAAAGAACTGTTAGAAATTTAATAACAAAAAAGTGGATGCATTTCATTTCATGTGTTCTCAGGTCGCCCCTGAAGGCCTCTTCTCCACCATTATGCCATTTCCGTGGTCCAATCAACGCAAGAAAAAGCTATTGTCACACTTGCATTTCAACTTCTTCGTTTTTTTTTTAATTTTCATTCTAACATTGACTTAATCCATTGTTCTAATAATGATTATGAAGCATGCAGGGATATTGTTTAGCAAGTAATGCAGGGAGCAAGGAAATATGAATATAAATAGGAAGAACCTGAGTAAGAACTCTTTGGTAGCGTCGACTGGCCTATAGGCAGTAGCAGTAATATGCTACAGATTCGATTGGGACGAGGCATCAGCTCAAACATTATCATCAAGGGATAGACAAACATTTGTCTCTGTTTCGTCGAGAAAAGAAGAAACAAATCAGTTTTTGTAATATGATGTCGATATCAACTTTTGTAGTTCTAGTTGTACATTTCTAGCCTTTACGAATGAATAAAACTTCAATTCCGGACTTGAAATCCAACAATCTTCCATCGTCCTTTTGTAGTTTCAACAGATTCATCCACTTCAATGTTTCATTTATCACATGAAGTATGTGCCTGACAATATGATGAGATTGAACTGAAGATAACATGACATAATTTGACACATTAAAAGTTACGCATTCACACCTTCAATGACCGATTGTTCTGACTTGTCTGTCATCAAATTTCCGTTCGATCCTACATAGGATTCTACAGTTTCAGATATCTTGGCCATCAGCTTCTCGTGCTTCTCTTTCCATTCCGGAGTATCCATTGCTTTCGCAAGGTCTTGCTTTATTTGGTCTTCCAACGCATGAATTTTAGTTTGGGATTCCGCATCAGGAGATTCCCCAGCCTTTAGTCTCTCAATTCTCAGCATTTCGATTTTCCTTCTCAGATCTGACGAATTGATAACATTGTCCATAGCTTGAAAAATTTGACTGTTGAAACTATCAACAACCTTCTCAACAATTGCAGGGACAGTTGCGGCTTGCAAACCTATGGACTCCAGAGCAGCAGTGCATGCTGATTCTATCTCATCCTTCAGTAGCAGAATTTTTTCCTTTAACTCCTCGTTTAGCTCTTCAAGTGAAGAAGCTCCACAATAATATATCTCAGCTTTCAGTGTTTGATATTTCTGCTGTAAATCTGGTCGGTTTATAACTGAATTCAATCTGTTATTTATTTCTTGCTTCAGTTCAGTCGATTTTGGATTTTGTGTCTGCAAAAGCTTGGTAAGTTCTTTGAACATCCGAAGCTTATACTCCAGCCTAGCATAATTTGGAGCTTTTGGAAGATTCTGATCAAATTCTTGTTGCAGATTGTCAATTTTTTCCTTGACCATTGGATCATCAATAGAATTTCTTGCTTTTGCAATTTCCTCACGTAACATCACCATCTTGTCTTCTAAACCAAGCGCTTTTGCTGCCTCCGCATATTCATAATCTACCTCCTTCTTTAACCTCTTTATTATCCCATTTAGTTCAGGCTCTGGAAGCTCCATAGACGCTTCCCTGGCTTTCTTTACTTGCTCTTTTAGTGTCTCTAGTTCAACTAGCAAATCTTGTTCAGAGGTCTTCTCAAGTGGAACAAGAGGTTCTTCTTTCTTTTTCATGTTTTCTTTTCTCTTAGGATCAATCGGAACACCCTCTTGAAAACCACCAATTTTTCTAAACTTCAGCATCCTATGTCGAAGAAGTTCTTCAGTGTCCATCTTCCCAAGTTCCTAAATGGATCATGCTTGTGTTAGGATAAAGATGATAATCGATCTTGCTTAAAATTACAATTTATGCAAATTAACTCACATCCATAGCTTCAGTAATTGCAATTTTTATCTGTTGAGATGTCCAATGTGGATCTGCATGAGCACCACCAAGTGGCTCCTGCACAGTGCATCGCAAATTCATAAACAACAGCCAAATGATTTAGCTAATAATGTTGTTTCCTACACTAAAGTTACTGTAAGTGGCTGTGCATAACATTGTTTCCCACCAATAAGTTACTTTAGTGATTACGTAAATTATTGATTGCATGAATTCCTCAGTTGTCGTCATATATGCTATGAAATGCCAAGTGGTGGAGGAAAAAGTTTCCGTAGGAGCAGAATTGAGAATTAGTAATAGAAGACAAGAAGGTAAGAAGAAGTTTTACAGTGATGATTCCATCTGCAACTTGCAGCTTGCATAGCTCCCCTGCAGTTATTTTGAGCTTTTCAGCTGCCTGCACAAAAATAGACACTGGAAATTGTCAAAATCGTGACATGTTTTAAATAATGCACAAGCAAATACTCTTGCTGGAAACCTTCGGAGCAGCTTTTGCCGTTTTCCACAATATTGCAGCACATGCTTCAGGGCTGTGGCATGGAAATAAATGACACATTAAAGCTGTACAAGTGAAGGCATGAATGATGAAACACAGTTGTGCTTAAAGGTAATTATGAACTGAATAACACTACTATGACCATAGCTCAAGGAAGATACTAAACTCCAGACATGTTATGAATCTAAAAAAAACTGCAACTTATCAATTTCTCAATTCCTGGAACAATTTCATTCCATTTCAATCCGGTAAAGATGAACACTGGATCTCCACACAGAGAATATTGATGAAATGAAAAAGAAAAGGGGTTCCTCAGCTTTATGAGAATAAAAGCAGTATAATATACTCACGTACTCCAAAAAAAGGTGAATAAAAGCACCTGGCAACGTAGAAGACAGCATTTTCAAGCATCAATAGTTTATTAGCACAACCAATCGCCAAAGCACCTCCAGAACCGCCTTCTCCCATAACAATAGAGACAATAGGTACTTTCAGACCAAACATAGCTCTCAAGTTGTGGGCTATCGCTTCTCCCTGCAGACAAATAAATAAGCTTCAAACACAAGTGTTGAAAGATTGCCTTCAAATTTCTGCATTTAACTGTCATAGCATGCATACTTGGCCTAGTTCCTCAGATTTAAGGTCAGCATATGCCCCTGGAGTATCAATGAAGGTTACTATAGGGAAACCATGATGATCTGCATAGTGCATCATTCGAAGAGCTTTCCTGTATCTGTAGCAAACATAAGTTTTAGGGTTGGAAAAAGATTCCTCAAGGCCATTGAATACAGAAGTCACATAATAGAAATATGGAGTAATAGTTCTAGAACCATGTATATAGATGAAAAACAAGTTTCGACTTGCACATTTTCCCCTGTATTTAGGCTTATATAGACTGTCAAATCCTTGCAATGTACTTACCCATGGGGAGTAGGCATGCCAAAGTTTCGCTGGATGTTCTCTTTTGTATTTCGGCCTTTCTGATGGCCAATGAACATATAGCTTCTGCCATTAATAGTTCCAAGACCAGTAACGATAGCAGGATCATCATATCCTGCCCGGTCACCATGAAGCTCTACAAACTGATCCCAAATCCTTTTAGGATTACGCCAATACAGTTTACAGTAATCAGCGAATATATATTTGCAGATCACTAGTTGACGTTAAGAATATTGCATACCTTTTCAGTAATATTGAAAACATGATCAAGGAATGTGGGCCGGTTGGGATGCCGTGCAATACTCACTCGCTGTATTGGAGTCAGATGTGTGTACAGATCTTTTAATGCCTGAAATAAACATCATAAAACTATTAGCAATGAACTCCAAAGGATACACAAGCAGTAATATCAAGACAAGGACACATGTAACCATATTTTAAGAACCTGTTGATACTTATTCTCTAATAAGATAATCTGATCTGTGAAGTCTAGACCGGTTTCATTTGCCATTTTTTGTACCTGAAGTCAAAGGAAGAAGATGTTCAGACGTACTAACCCATGGTATGCTAAACAAGTATAAAGCATAAAATCAATATATGAATGCCATACATCAACAATTTTGTTCTTGAGATCCATAAGAGGTTTCTCGAAGTCCAATGTAACTGGCTTGGGCTTCTCTTTCAAAGGCTTGAAAGGCGATAAATGACTCAAGACGCCACCCCTGACATTTGGATCAGGGTCTTTTACCCATGGATAATCATGTTTCTTGACCTTCCTAGCATTTACAAGAACAGTTATTTCTCTCATTTTGGCTCCAAATCGCGCCCTTCCCAACGCCTTCACTGGCATGCCACAAAAATCAGTACTTGAACTACGGAGAAGTTCTGACACTGAGGACTTTGGAGCCAAACTTCCAGATCCTGAAAATGTTACTGTTGACGACATTTTCCACTCAAGCGGCTCAGCTGAGGTGAAGACTCAAAAACTATACGAAAAGTTTATCGAAGTGTCTAGCTTGCCTCAATTCAGAACACTAGAAGAGTAGATTCCTGAAATGGCTACAATAAATGGACATAATAAGCAATTGCAGCGTTATTATTAACGAACACAGAATTGCAATGCCTGTTTCAGTTAGTAACAACCATATCTATAAAGAATCTTCCCTATAATCTTTGACCAATCCTTTCTAAGTAATGCATGATCATATAATTTAGGTGATTATCTAATTCTAGTTTCAGGAGTGATCATAATATGATTGCAATAAACATATTGGATATTATTAAAAACGAAAGCAGATAGAGTTCAGCATCAATATATAACGAAATGGCTCATTATCTATGTCTTCTTATCCATATCTATCGTGGAGTAGTATACAGTCTTTTGGGTCAATTCGGAAACAAACTCTTTATTATCACATACTAACTACTATCCGGCCCCCTTTACGAGCATTGAGACATGTCTATACCGAAAACATGGTCTAGTTTGATTTTTCAATATAAAAATTAAGAAACATTGCAACACGTAAATGGATCGGCTCCTGAAGCTTCCTAAACAGAGATCGATCTGATAGGTGAATAATAAAGGAGGTTTGGAATATGGATGCTTATTAAGTTATTTATTAGGGAGTGTGTGAAATGGTGTAGTTTATAGTGAATAAAAAGTGTACCTACCTGTTAGGGAAGCTGTGTGCTTGGTTTTGTTTAGGACTCAAATTCAACTCAACTGTCGGATAAGAGCACTTGTGTTAGGGAAGATCTTCTCCATTTGGCTTATCACGTCATCTCAAATATGTCTATTCCATTTGTCATTTCCCAATTCATTTACTACAATTCTTTTATCACTACTAAAACTTAATCAAATTTGAAAACTGTCATACTAACAGCCAGATCAAGTATCATATCGCGACAGCATCATGGACGCGTTTTCATTTAATCATAACACTATAATTTCTTTAACCACTTTAATACAAAGTCATCGTTCGAATATAAACAACTAAATAACATAAGTAATACTTCATCTAAAATAGCCAAATACATTAGTCATAAGTTAGGTAAGTTGTAGGTGAATATTCATTGTCTTATTCATCAAACCATTTAATTTTGCTTCTTATCCTAAAATTCATATCTAACTATTAGAATCCCAATTACTTCGTGCCCAAAACACATCCCCAACTGGACCACAACTACAAGTCTACAACATACACACACCCAAATAGTGTTTTTTTTAGCACTGAAATGACTATTTTACCCCTGAGCATTATTTCTGTAATTGCTACACTTACAAATAGGGGGACAGAAGTCATTTCCTCTACTCCAAAACAAGTACTGTTTTGGTGTGTGTATAACAGTTGAGAACAGGAACACATTAAGGTAATTATGTAATAATCTCTGTGGTCAATTCATAGTTTTCTTCTTCAAAACTCAAAATTACACCAATGGCCTTCAAGCCTGGACAATCTAATGGTAATACTTTTTCCTTTCTTCTAAAAATTAAATTCCAAAATTTGTACTCGAACCCAACTCGAATATGAATTAATATTACCTTTTTGTATTGACAGAGTCGATTCTTGAAGAGCTGAAAAATGGGCAAGCTCAGTTCGAGCTCATTTCTTCTAATGTGGCATCAGTTTCATCTTCTATGTTCCTCACCAACTCTCCTCGTAACTTGTTTTTTGCAAGAATTGGACCATCTATGTAACAACTCGACTTACTTTTCTTGTTTTTATTGCATTTTTTGGGTGTTTAACTTATTTATCAAATTTCCAACATCAAATTTAAAGCACACTGGTTTCTTGGTGAATGCCCTGAGTTTGATTCTGAGGTCATATAGATATCAGCAGCTAATTTATCCGTCAAAAGATTAATAAAATTAACACCCTTATATGTACGGATGTACCATGTTGCACGCTAATAACAAAATATGTAAATGAGATTAATTGATGGTCATATTTTTAATTTCAAGTCAAAGCTCTTACTTAAATTTAAATTTGAAATGTAACGATCTTTTAGGGATGGATTGAGTATATCTTTTTCAATACTTGTTAAGTTTTGAGCTAATTTGTAAATTCAGTTAATTGCCGTATGTTTTAGAGGTGGAAAATCTCAAGCATTGAAGAAAGTAGAGAGTTATTCGGTCCAGAGAGTAACCGGGGATGGACGTTGTATGTTTCGCGCTTTGGTACGATGAAAGTGCCTTCAGCATTCAGTCATTTGCTTTTATGTCATAATGATTTGGTTGAATCTTGCAGATACATTTGATAAATCAGTAGTCCTTTTGGATAATCAGTTAATCAACTACTGAGTATATATTAATGAGACACGAAATGCCATACCTAAAATTAAGCTGCTTCAGTTTCTTCCAGCTGTATTGATGCTATTGAACGAATCAGTTTCGTGTATTGTAATTATATTACTCATTAGTTTTTGTTGTTAGGTAAAAGGCATGGCTTTGAACAAAGGTTTACCGCTTAGCTCAAGACAGGAGAGGGAAGATGCAGGTAGCTCTCTCACTCACAATTTATTCATCTCCGAAATGTGTTAGACTTCATTAGTTTCTGTTCTGGGTAGTCATGAAACTCTTTCTTTCCGTTCTTTTCTCTAAATACGAGATGATGTTTGGTATTTATTGATGGAAGAATAACAGACGTGTGTTTACACAGATGAATTGCGGATGGCTGTGAAGGAGGTTATTTGTGACAAAAATAATAATGAACGTCGCAAATATGAAGAGGCGTTAATAGCTATAACTGTTGAAGAGCCTTTGAGGCGGTAAGCGCTGAAAATTCGCATATACTTGTTTGCTCCTCCATAAAAATTCGTATATTCTTACGAGATGGACTCTGCTTTCTACTGTGCCTCTGACAGTTACTGCCAACGTATTGGACGTCCAGATTTCTGGGGAGGAGAGTCAGAACTTCTGGTCAGTTAATACGAGGAATTATTACATATGTAGTGTCTCTTAAATAAATTCAGTTTTATGATTGACATGGCACCTGATTATCACTCTGGATAATATTTTGTGGATGCAATGAAGTATAAGACCATCCTGCTGGTTGATTAACAGATGTCTGGGTTGATATGTTTATGTCTTTTCTTCTAGGTGCTATCAAGATTGTGTTGTCAACCAATTACAGTGTACATTCCAGAACATGAGGTATCTACTATTGCTTAAAAGATTTATAAGCATGTTTTTGGCCTTTCGTTTAGCTCTGTGTTGTTGCACTCTCTTTTTTCTTCTGTTTATTTATTATTTATAACCAGGCACTTAACTACTAGCTGTCTTGTTTGATTTTTTCATTCTCAATGTAACAAGCAAATGCAACTACTAAAAGTAACTTCAGGTGATTTGCACAATGCCGGTCTTTTCATAACCTCTTTTTCTTGCTTGTAAGATGCCCTCAGTTTCATAATGTGAGGCTTTTATCATTCTTGATTAGGAGTAAAGCATGACTTCAGCTGGTTTTTTATTATTACCATGCATCCATGAAATAAAAAAAGATAATTTTCATCTCGTAGCTCTTGATATTCTCTTGAGTTGACTGATCACATATATGTCGTGCAGCATGGTTCTAGGGGGTTGGGGTTTATTCCTATTGCAGAGTATGGAGCTGAGTTTAAAGGTTCAAGGAAGGGCAAACCGAGGAAGGTTGTAAGACTTCTGTATAGCGGCAAGAATCATTATGATCTGTTGGTTTAACCGTCAAACTACTACTGTGTGCTTCATCAATCGAGTTCCCTTTGTGATAAGGACGAGTCCCCAATCGTTTTGACATTATCTCATGTTTCCACTCGAATCATAAGTTGTAGCTTACACAGAGCTGATATCGATGTCCCCAATCGAGGTCCGAAGTATGTATGTTAGCTATGTTCTGTTAAGAGACTAACTAAGATATTCGTGCAGCTTGTAATAGTTGTAGCTTCTCTTTCCTGTGTTCCGTTTGCCGCTAAAGTTGCGATACATAATTTTATGAGTTGCTTTTTCCAGGTTTTCCCTTCTTTTTTGGCATACAGGTTACGTTGGCCCAAAAAACTTACAAGTTTGATTATATTTGCTTCAACATGGATAATGCTTAGGGAGTGTTGAACTCTTGTTCAATTGTCCTAATCATGATTTAGAGGAGGTATTAACTATTTTTAAGGGGATTCACAATACATCATCTTGAACCTGACTCATCAAGCTTCATCTCAACTACATCAACTTATACTGCAAACCTCATTAAATTAATTATAATATTGGTCAATTCATTTTGCTTATTAAAAACTAAAACATGCATTATGACTTCTTAGTTAACATAGAGTGTTAAAAAAGTGTAATAGATAATCCAAATGTTTCACACTTTCTCCATCCAAACAAGACTTAAATGAGGTGGGCCCGACCCAATATTCTCCACATGAAATCGGGTTTCAGTAATTCAATTTCCATTTCGTGACTACATTCTTGTTTTTTTCTCTTTCAATTCTCATCCTCCTCATTAGTGTAGAGGTTTGTTGTTACTTGTTTATATTTATTCTTTAAATCATTTTTTGTATCAATTATCAGTATTATGTGACTTATGGAGCCTCCAACTTTTTTTTTTAATTAAGGCCCCCCATGTGTTTGATTGTTTGCTTATGTGGAACTTTTTAAATAAAAGCTGTGAAATTCGATAAATTCAGGCAATATTGACTACTGATTTAGCTAATATTCGGTGTGTGAATTACTGATTTATACCATTTTGTGAAAACTTTTTTTATTGCTCAACCTTTTTCACATTGTATGTGAATTATGTAATTTGTTTTGTACGGAGTATTAGATTGTTAATAACTAATAATGGTCACTTATGTGTAGAACCATTGCATCATAATACATTATCATGCCCCAACGCAAGAGGCTTCCCCTAACCGGGGTAAGGGACCTTACTATGTGATAACAAGAAGGGTGTTTCCGAATTGACCCGAGAGTTGAGTGCAAATGTCATCTACTACTTCACAATAGATAAGAAGTGTGGTTAGTGTAATGAACCATTTGGATGGCTAATAATTTTATCATAGTATTCTACTAAATAATTAATAATTGTAGTCTTAACATTTTGATGATTTACAGAATACGTTTAATTTATTAGTTTATTTATTATCCCAACTTATATTTATTTCTTATGTATCTGGAACTTGACCTGGTAGCTCTTGGTGGCAGTTTTCTGTAAAAGACCTCAAGTTATATTTAGGGCCTTTATTCTCCTATAATTATTTTTCGTAGGATTCTTCAACACCCTGACGATCTGAAGACACCGCTTGAGAATTCATCATGTCTGTGCGAAAACCACCAATGCCAAGGCTTCTGCTCAATAATGTAGCTTGCATGAGAAATGCTCAACAAATCCTGCGGCATGTAAATGTTTCCCTCCATGATGGGGGTGCACTTCAAGTTATAGGGAGTAATGGATCTGGTAAAACGACTCTCTTGCGGATGTTGGCTGGATTTTCCAAACCATCAGCTGGTCATGTGCTTTGGAATGGCCATGACATAACGGAATCAGGCGTATTTCACCAGTACAAGCTTCAGCTCAATTGGCTCACATTGAAGGATGCCATCAAGGATAAGTTTAGAGTCCTTGACAATGTTCAGTGGTTTGAGGTACTTGAAGGGAAGCAAGGGAGGTCCTTGCCTGCACTTGAGCTTATGGGACTTGGGAGACTAGCTAAAGAGAAATCGAGAATGCTCTCCATGGGGCAGCGTAAAAGGCTACAGCTGGCGAGGTTAATAGCAATGGATCGCCCAATTTGGTTGCTTGATGAACCTACGGTGGCACTTGATGCTGATGGATTGAAGTTGCTAGAGTATATAATCGCTGAACACAGGAAACAGGGAGGCATCGTCATAGCTGCAACTCACCAGCCAATTGCTATGGAGGACCCAATGGTTCTAAGATTGCCACCAAGATTCCCAAGAAAAATGACTTTAGTTGACATGCTAGATCGAGGGGGCCTGGATTGATACTTGGAACCATGCCAATTATTTGCTTCATTCTTTTTGTTGCTGAAACTGGATGGAGGTTAGATTAATTATAGTTACTTTGACATCAATGCTTATATGAAAATAATGTGAACCATATAAAGATTCAAATGCATCCATGGTACACGCCAATTACAACACCATCTATGAAAAATTAGAAAGTTGGTTTGAGCGTCCATCATGGTCGTCGATTTTAATTTCCAACGCCCACCGGATCTTGTTTCCGGCATCTACCATAAACACCGTTTTTAAATTTTGTTTCCGGCATCCACTAAATTAGAAAGTTGGTTTGAGTTCAAGATCGGGTTGCAGCTCTCAATATAGACCGAGCCGAGCTTCGAGCCTCAGTTTCCCGAGCCGAGCCGCTTGGTTGAGCTCGGCTCATTAACAGCTCTACCAGTATCTCAATCTTAACAGTCCCCACTCTCCACTCTCCCGATGAATATTGGGAGGCATGTACGAGAATTGGAGGTTTTTAAGTTTAAGAATTGGTATGTAGAAATCTCATGTTTTGTTTAGTGTATACTGTATATAGTTAAGTCTTGGAGGTTGGTGAGTACAACAATTGCTATACTAATCTTATTTAATTTTTTTTTGATTTTTTTTAATTAATTATATTGTTGTATGAGGGCTGATTCACATTTCTCCCTTTATGCTTTCTAAATCTAGCTCCCCTGTTTGCCTATATATTATGGATGAAATAAAAGTAGAAATTAAGTTGTGCTTTTAAGACTTGATTTTGGAGATCCAGTAATTACATCTTTTAGCCATATTTGCTCTATAATAGCAAGTTTAGGGGATTTCCATGTAAAAAGCAAAGAAAGCAAACAAAAGAATGTAGACCAGCTCAGTTACAGTGGGATTAAGCTAAATATTTCTCCACTTTTTCCACTTCCTCCTGACTGCCAATATACAATGGAACTCTCTGATGAATCTGCCATAAAAATAAAAAACGAAAGAAATTTAGAATCACAGGTTGCATTATCGAGCGGTGAAATTCAATCAGTTGAGAACATTTAACTGCTCTTTTGGTTAGGACCTCTTCCTAGAATTTAGAGGTTTGGGATTGATTTTGACATGGGTGCAAACTTGGGTTGTGGGTTTATTTTCTGTATAGAAGGGAAAACTAACCTCAGTTGGCTGGATATCAAGAACTCTGTGATGACCATCTGATCCTTTGCCACCAGCTTGTTCCACTATGAAACTCATAGGTGCACACTCATACAAGAGCCTCAACTTTCCATTCTTGCTCTTCTTGTCTCTTGGGTACCCATAAATCCCACCATATAGCAGAGTCCTGTGGAAATCGCCAACCAAACTGCCAATGTATCGAGCTGAGTATGGTTTGCCAGTTGGACCAGGGTCCTTGAGATCATCAATGTACTTTTTTAGCTTATCGTCCCACAATTGGTAATTCCCTTCATTAAATGAGTAGATCTTTCCAGATTTTGGTATTTGGATATTCTCTTGAGTCATAACGAACTCCCCATACATGGGGTCCAGGGTGAATGCAAATACTCCGGCTCCTATGGTTAATACAAAAATTATAGAGCTGGAGTACATGCAGTAACCTGCAGCAAGAAGGTTGTTTCCTGGCTGGCAAACATTGACAATACACCTCTCTTTAGCTGAGTCAAGCTGCAATAATTTTGGAAATGATCAATCTCATATCATGTTAATCATCTTAATTCTATGCTTTTTACGATCTCTGGAAATATCATATGGATTATCAAGTGAACTAGACATGGTGATCAAAATGGAAACCTACTGTTTCTTCATCACCAACATCAGCAAGGCACTCATCATTCGGGCTGTATATTCCGAAGATAGACCCTGTGGAGACAGCAGCATCGATGTTGGATGATCCATCAAGAGGGTCGAATACCACAATATAATTGCCAGAGTAGCTCTCTTCCACAGCCACAGGTACATCTTCCTCTTCTGATGCTATGATACCTGTCCTTCCACTTGATCTCAAGCAATTAGAGAACACCTGTTATCAACTAGTTATTGTGATCAACATAATACCAACTATTCAGACTCACTAAAACATAAGTTATCTTCCTTAGAATACAATATTCAGCAAAACTATGCTTTTCAATTTCATCTAATTTGCTGATATGAGTGCATTGACTCATTAATTTAAGGGAAATGATTTTCACACTTCATTGTTTTATGACACTCCATCTCAATGTAAGTGGCGGGTTTGAATTTGTTTTTCAATTTCGAAATATGTCTCATTTTAAACTACTTTTCAGTTTCCACTGAATAGACTATTGCTTCAACTGCATTTTTTCAATTCGAAAACAGGCAAACCCTTCAGTTAAATTCTTACAAGGGCAGTAGTATATCAAACTGAATAACATTTTATTGTTGTATTACAAACCTCATTGGAGACAACATCAAGCTTCTTCTGATCCTCTCCTTGGATATTAACAGCCCCTTGAACACCAGTGAGGTTAGAAATGCTAGCTCTTTGAACCAAAGATGCAATCTGTTTACATGCCATAGAAATGCTGGAAAGGACTATAGTAAGCTCAGCATCAATAACCCCTGCTTGTTCTTGCTTCAACAACCAACCAGTTAATGTCTGAATCTCATATGAACTTCTCTTGCTTTTTACTTGAGCCTCCGAAGAAGCTGTCTCCACCGCCATGCACTTCAATCTTCCACCTCCATTTACTCCTTTGCTCCTCCTGATTCCGCCGCCGCTACTGTTTAGACATACTTGAAATGGAGAGATTCTTGAAATGGAGTGGGAGCTAGAGAATAGAAGTTGTGATGATGGGCATCTAGTAATAGTTGTGACCATTGTTTCACTTTATTTGGCCTTTTTGATGGCTGATTATGCTTCTCAGAAGCTAATTTATGAATCTGAATCAATTCTTGCTCACAAGAATATGCTCTTTTTAGTCCTTGGGATTGTTTTCTTGGTTGATGGTCATGCAGACATTAGATTACGTTGGCATTATGAGGTGAGATTGTAAGGCTGAAATCATACTCACTTAACAATGGTCCCACAACTTATCCTACCTTTGTTAACTACTCAGTGGTTGAATTGAAATTTATTATTTTTCCAATTGTGGAAAATAAAACGAAAAAAATATAGGAATTAATGAATGGGCTGAATTGTTCATTATGCAAGCTATTTGAGCTTTCCTAGACTGGTCTGGAAGCTGGACGCCCATTGGTCGTTCGGCTAAGTTTGAGATCTACTTATCCCCTTAGCAACCAATAAGCATGGCTGCATGGGTGGCTTTGGCCAGGAGCCCAGGACCCTTGGAGTGGTTATTTTGTTATAAGACTCGCACGGTATAATCGATCTGCCAGAATGATTGAAGACTTTATTTTTTGGGCTCAAAATATAAAATCGATATCGATAAATTTCGTTTTAAATATACTTTTATAAAATTAAATTTTATAATTTTTTATCATGCAAAGTTGGATACGAAAAAATAAAAAAATATTATATTTTGAATTGCAGTGAGTATTATCAATGGTATGGTAGTATAAAAAGCAAAATGTGCGTGGAAGTCACTCATGGTCGTAAGACCACAACCAACACACGGACTTGACACTCATGCATCACAATTTGTACCATGTGCATAATTGTTTGTACATTTACACTAACTGAGACACGTGTGAAGTTTATACTTCATTTGATTTTTCGACTTGACATTCTAGAAAAAAAAAGATTGTGTTAAAATAGTTGTCATTTTGAATTTCAATGCAATGTTTTGTTAGTTTTTCCTTTTAAACCCCTACTTAATGTATTTTAAAAACTACATTTGGTTAATTGTTGTTTTAGTTAATGGGATTAGGATATATAGGTGTGTATTTTTTTCTAATTGCTTCTCTTAATTAACCTAAAAAATGTTAGATGCCGTGTAAAAAATTGGGAGGGGAGTATTTTCCAACAATCCAAGCATTTACCATTATTAATGATACATTTCATTAATTTTCATATACACGCAATTTCAATATAAAAATGATAAACATTATCAAGTTGTACCATTCTAAGATGGTATAATTTAAAAAATTCAAAAAAGCATACTAAAATTATTCTACGTGACCTAATTAAGATACAGATCAAAATTGGCTGAACAAATCGGCATAAATTACCTAAAAGTGTAAAATAAACTTACATACTTGAAATTAATGATTTTTTATATGAAAATGGCATGTATTAAGAATAAAATTTAATAAAATTGTACAATTTCAGATTTCGATCATTAATGAATAGGAAGCTTAATTAATCAAGCTTTACACTCGAAAAGCCCTATATCATTTCCAATCTTTTCATTTTGTTCTGCCTCCATTTCTTCGAAATCTTTCATTTACATTTCTTTTCACTGTGATCCATCGCCGTTGGACACCAATATGAGCAATCAAAGTAGTTACAAACCACATGCATCCTTTTCATATTTATCGCTTTTTGTATAATGCTTCATATAATCCCTTAATTATAATTATTATTTTAAAGGTCAACTTAAATCGCTAAGCCACATGTCAAGTCAGCCGATGTTTGAATCGAATCGATGATATTGCTTGGTCGTCTTCTACTTTATGAATCTAAGCCATTCAGATTGCTTGGGATAATTTTCATTCATTATTTCAATTTCATATCAATTTGGTTGCTCCTTAAGAAATTTCACCAGAATGGCTGGCCAGCCACGGATTTGTTATAGCCAATCCTATCATTAGTCGACGCCTCAAAGAAAACGATTATAACATTTATTATTTCATAATAATATTATTTTCAATAAAATTATCGATAAAATGCATTATGATATTTACAATTAGTTAGACCAACTATTGAATATATCACAATTTCACCCGTCATTTGACGGGCACACACAACTAGTAATATTAACTAAAAGTGAAAACCTTACGATTCTACTAGACAATGAAAGGGAAAGTGGTGGTACTACCCCCACTAGCCCCTGACCCAACAAAAGCATAGACATATACAAAGATATAGTACAATCCTAGAATGAAAACAGCCTAGTTAAATAATTGTCTGCAAATACCAGAAACATATTACCTGAACCTTGTACAAAGATGATGGCACATGAACTCATAATGTATCATATTATTACAAGCTTCACCTAATCCATCCACTTTTCCCATTTCATTTCTCCATCAATCGTTTATTTATACAAACTATCCACAAAATTCATAATCTTCATTGTTTCATAATTCAAGAAACTTTGAAAAAACCTCTTTTAACACCAATAAATGCTTTGTTATTCATTTAGCTCCAAATTTTAGACCCTTGAAATGCCCCCTTTGGACTTAGAGCGTGGTGGAGCCATTAGTTGTGGTGGTGTTCAGGAGGAGGAAGAGGATAGTGTGTGTTTCTCCGATGGGGATGATGATGGATCATGTTGCTCTCGGTTTTATTCCATTGCTGATGATGAAGAGGTGGTGGGGTCACGGAGAGCCTCATCGGTGGCGCCTTCGGATGTATCCGTTGAGATAGACAATGCAGGTCAGTCGTGGAACTAAGGGGAGGCATAGGGACAGTGGTCCATATTTATTCGTAAAATAAAATTTTACTACTATATTTGTTTGCCCTATGTTTTTATGGTTTTCCTTATTTATCCGATATAGATTCATATGCTCGTATTTGATAAAATTCTTGGTTCTGCCACTAATGCAGGTCGTGACATTAAGCTAAATTTGGAGGGGCTAGAGAGGGATTGTAGAATTTGTCAGATGGGATTGGTCAGTAATAGTGGAGAAAATGGAGTTGCCATTGAATTGGGATGTTCATGTAAGGATGATTTAGCTGCTGCTCATAAGAATTGTGCTGAGGCTTGGTTCAAAATCAAAGGAAATAAGTGAGTATATTGCTAACCCCCTTATAAAAATTTGATCTTTTGAGGTTTCATGTTTTCATTTTCTTGTTTCCATTTTTGTATATATTTGTATAATTAAGAATGTGATCAGTCATTTGAGTTTGTTTTAGTGTTTAATCTAGCAGTATCTGATAAGTTTTTTAATAATAGTGATAATAATCGAACTAGTTCATATTTGATAAATATGGAAAAGTTAAAATTGAAGGTAGAAAATATTGTATGCTTGTTCTGATAAGTTGGTATTCATAAATGTTGATGACTCTGTAATTCTGTAAAGAATGTTTTATGTTAATTCATACTTCTGATGGAATATTTTCCTCATTGTGTTTGCAATTGTAGCATAGAAGATTCGTTGTAATGTCATTACTGAAAACTCCATTAAGATGAATATCATATTGAAACTTGAAAAAGGTCTCTTCAAAGAAAGATAAGAAAGGTGAGATGATGAAAAAGAGTGAGTGGGAAAGAAAAAGTTAAAGTGTGATGCAAAAGAGGTGATGATCTGATATTACACCGACGATATTCTTCATTGTCTATGTGGTATCTGAGATTCTTTTTCTCTTTATCATAGTGGACATTTGACTATTTGAACCTTTTGGAATTTGCTGATTCTGCTATAATGTTCTTTTTTGATTCTATGCTTATTTTGTCAATGACATTTAATTGCTGCATATATTGCAGTATATATTATGCATCTATGTCGTTGGCAACTTGACATGCTGATTCTTCGAACTGTTTAGCTAAATTACTTCAAACTATTGAGGTTATGACTTATGACCTGTGATTCTGCAGATTCTTGCCACCGGGATATGAACAATCCACCTATTTTGGAAGCAATAATGCATTCATGTAACTCGAGTATATATCAAAAGAGTGATACCATTAGATATTACACACGAAACATCTATATGTTAAAACTTTGCACATTTGTAGTGCTAAGAATCAACAATCACAAGTTAGTTCATAGAGTGAGGAGTTTTGTTGCACATGCACCATGAAAGGGATGCAGTTACATTAATCTTTCTTGTTCATCATTTCAGGACATGTGAGATATGCAATTCAATTGCACGCAATGTTGTTGGCCCAAACATCCCGGACACAGTGGTGCAAACCGATGAGATACATTATGCTTCAAGTAGTTATGTCATCGGACAAGTAACTTCAGCGTCAGAGACTAGAAGATGTATAAATGGTCACCGTTTTGTTAATTTTCTTCTTGCTTGTATGGTATTTGCTTTTGTCATATCTTGGCTCTTTCACTTTAACATTCCTTCATAAGCATCATCATTAAGTTTTCTTGCAATATGTAAGAGTATGCATTTATTAGCTTATTTCCAGTCTGATAAAAACATATGATGAACTGGATAATGTAATCCTTGATCTTCTGGAAAAAGATATACGACTCCGGGTAGAGTTCTACTATAGACTTTGAGCATTGTTATTTTCAGTTTATTTATTTAGTGGTAGCAAGAATCACTAAGTAATATATCATTCAGATCAAAATAAGATTAATTACTGGAGCATCATTTTTAGCATAAACCTATTGATGATATGCCAATACAATCCTTCATTCTAAGCAAAGAGCTTCCCAAGTATAACACCGGCAAAGATGATGGCCCCAAACCATTGGTTGGAGACAAATTTCCGACCGCAATCTGCCGGAGATGATAGGTTCACCGTCCATATCTGCCATGTTAATTGACCAGCACCAATTGCCAAGAAAATGTAATAAGGCCAGCTAATGTTAGCATTGTAGCCACTCAGGGCAAGAGCAATGATGGTAGCAATGCCAAAGGCAGAAACCCATTGTTTTGTCAAATCTCCAAACCTTAGAGCAGTAGATTTCACCCCAGCTTTTGCATCATCTTCTTTATCTTGATGTGCATATATTGTGTCATAAACAAGAGTCCAGAAGAAACTAGAGATATAAAGTGGATGAACAACACTGTGTTGGATGCTTCCTGTAACAGCAGTTGAACCCATGAAAGCTCCCCAACTGATCATCACACCAAGAAATGCTTGAGGCCAATATGTTAACCTCTTCATAAGAGGATATGCAAAGACTAGTGGCACATGAATAAATCCCAAAATGAAAGTCATGGTGTTCACTTGAAGAAGAACACCTAATCCTAGAACCAACTGAACACCAAGCCACCAGAGTCCTTGAGCTGGTGATAGGGCACCACTAGCGAGTGGCCTTGTTTTAGTACGTTCCACCTTTTTATCAAAATCGCGATCAAAGAAATCGTTTATGGTGCATCCTGCTCCTCTTATCAAGATTGCCCACAAACCAAAAATGACCAACAATTTCATGATTTCAGGAAAACTTTGAGACTCTGCCACAATTGCAACTGACCAAAAAGCCGGCCAAGCGAGTAGCCAACTCCCTATAGGCTTATCGAGCCGTGCAAGGTGAGCATAAGGTCGAGCCACTTCTGGCAAATTAACATCAATCCAGGACATTCTCTTACTCATTTTTTGTCTAAGGGGGGTTTGATGTTAAGAATGGAGAGTGTATTATTGAAGAGAACACTAAAGACAAGGTTTGATTTTGTGTGTGAGCTAAGAGTATAGTTCCATGCATTTATATATACTTATGGAATATAGTGTGGCCTGCTAAGATGTAGTAATATATTTGTAATTTGAAATTATTGGCGTGCTAAATATTACTAAATCAGTCAGCCAAAAAAGACTAAGTTGTTCTGTTGATTATTTTATTGTTCACTGACTTGAAAATGTGAGGATTTGCAATGGTGTGCTTGAACGCCATAGTCATGGTATTATACAATTAATAATACGTAGTAGAGTTTATGTTACCTCTACTTAGTTTCACTATAAAACAAAAACAAAGAATCAATATTTATGAGTATTGTCCAAAAAGAGAAAGAAGTATCGTTAATTTCTTTCATGCTCAGAAAGTGTTTTAGCTCAAGAATAAGTAAAAAGGATGATAATGGCATAAATGTTCATATATTTATAGATATACTCGTTCGTCCCATTGGGATATTCTACCGACGAAAATTCAATTTGGTACAAATTCAAAATTTCATCAACAAGAATACTGTGACACTTGCCGTCAAATTCCAACGATCCACTTAAACTGCATTTATTTTGTATTTTATCTATAAATACCAGCATTCTAAGACCATTTTGGAGGGACGATTGATTTCGCCCCAAGCATTTATTAACTTGCCAACTCGACCGACTCGACGTCGGTTGCCTCAGAAGCTTCTGGCCCCGACTACTTTCGCGTAACACGACGATCGCAAAGATCATTCTGACGTAAGACAAGACTAAACCGATTCGAGATTCCTGCACGCCCCCAGCCGAACCATACCACGAAGACCAATTTTCACCGCCAAACTATAATAGCGACGAATTCAGAGTTGAATCGCCGTAACCGTAACATCGAAATTGGACGTACTCGACGTGATACGGAAATGGCGAATGAAAGGATGCCAGAATCCAAATTATAAAAACCATTTGCTATTCAAAGTCAAGCATGGTAGAGTTTAAATTTAATTATACGAAGTAGTTTACAGGCGACTATATTATTGCATAATTGCATGTGTTCCATAACGATTGGATTCTCATTATTTTTTCATATTTGTTCCCTTGCAAATTATGCAACGTTAACTTTATAGCATCTTATAATAAGTCGTTTATTTCCTGTAACATTGTAATAAGGCGTTTAAAAAAATAATGCATATAAAACATACATTGTATGCAATCATAAGCATTTTGTGAATAAAACGGATATTATTAAAAAACTTCGAATTATATTATTTACGAACCAACGAATATTATATGTATAATTATTTGATAACACTTGCATATCTTCGTTGGAAGCTATTGTACCAGGGTTGTTAGCGGATCGGTAATCCGGAACTCGTTCGGTACTCGATCCGAAAGATTCGACTCGATTACACCTAAATGCTTATTGAGACGGAACGGGGAAAAAAAATCGGTACCCAAAACAACGAGGTAATTACCCTACTCGATAAAGTATATGTACCCGATAACATTAAAATCAGACTCCTTTTTAGCTTTTTACATACTTCAATGTACAAATAGAGCAGGTAACAACTATGCAAAATCCCCGATTTGATACTCGCTCGACTGACTTCGAGTCGGACTCTAGTAAAAAAATTACCCAATACTCAAAGTAACCTAATAATTACTCAACTCGATAAAGTGTCTACTCAACCAAGTTACTCATACCCTGCAAACCCGACTCGATAACATCACTAAATGTAGGTTCTCTAGCCCATTAATCAGGCATGTTCGGATCCATTAAGGTGTTCGCCCAACCCGAAAGTATGTGAGCTTAATCGGACTGCATATTTGCATAATTGTCTGGGCTCATTAAACCCTATTATCTCAAATTCCCAATTCTCAATCGAGTACAACCTCTAAAGCACAAAGTACCAGAGTTCAATTCATTACAATCTGTATCCTCGTACTCTTTTATTTACAACAATTTCATAGTATTTTGTCATCTATATAATTTTATTAATTTTATTTTTCACAGTTTCTCAATAATTAATTGTACACCATGGCCTCTCCAAACGCCTTTGAGAAAGAGCAGGTAATTATTTATTATTTTTTTCACGTAATTATATTTATTTATAAAAATTTATAATTAATTTTTTGATTTAATTATGTGCAGATCTTTTCGATGGCTGAAAAAGAGATGGAGTATAGGGTAGAAATGTTCAACAAGTATGTTTAACTTTTTAAAGATTCGATTTTTATTGCCATTAATATATTATATAGATTTTTGTATGAGTTTATTTGGTTAATAATGCTAATTATTTGGATTAGTCAAATTAAGAATTATTGCACTAAATGAGGTTGGTTTTGTTGTACAAGTATGTTTTAGTCTAGTAAAGATCCAATTTTTTGGCTATTAATACATTATATGGATTTTTTATTTGGTGAACAATTCTAATTATTTGGGTTATATGACATCTCCATTAATTTGTCGTATCCATATTGAGGTTTGATATTTCTACGACAATGGTAGAGGCATAACTCGACCGTTCTCCTTTATCCGGGTTTGAGACTAGCAATATAGTATTCTGGAGTTAGTACTTGGATTATCCGAGTAGGCATTGCGTATTTATAGGTAATGGTGTTTTAACATTTGTATTTAAATGCAGGCTAACTCATACCTGTTACTCGAAGTGTATTGAGAACAAGTAAGTGCATTCGACCTCCAAGCTTATTTTAAATGTGAAGTCTGCAAGTATATGTCTTCTCTTTCTCGAGTGCAGTGATTGTTTTGAAATAGATGCTCATAGAAACTATCTTCATGATTGCAGGTACAAGGAATCTGAATTGAATATGGGCGAAAATAGTTGCATCGACCGTTGTGTTTCCAAATACTGGCAGGTAAGATTATGGGGTTTTGAGTTGTGCATTATTCAGAATCGTTTTCAATCAACTGCTAACTAATCTTAATGTTTATAATAGTTTTAGTTATTGCAAACTCAGTTGAAAGTTCAAATTCTAGTTAAATAGAAGTGCTGCCCTTGTTCAGAAAATGAGGGCGTATTAAATCAAGTTTTTTGCCTAGTGGAAATTTTCACAGAAAAGGTTGGTATATATCACTCGGGGAAAGTTGAGGTGTTCTTTTTGCTTTCCATGTTGTCTACTATACAACTGGACCAGCTTGTGTGGATTGATTTTGTCAGACCCTCTTCATAATGATGAATAACTTAAGCTTTGGCCTTTTGGGGTTATGTAGCACTTAAGGGGACTGAGATAGGAGTACGTATATTATAGAAAGAAGTAGATCTTGATCAACACCACTAGAGTAGCTTATTTAGATGGAATGTTGTCGCACAAGATATGCAATGATGATTGAAGTTTCACCGACTAGAACTTGTGTAATAGTATTTTCATGTCTAGTTTGACAAATTTGGGTATGTGAATATTCACATAACTCAATAATTATTCTCCTTCAGTGAAATGAACCTTTTAAATATAAATCAAAACAGAGGAGGTGCAGTGCCAAGGCACATGCATTTGGCACACCACCTTCATTGGACATTCTGTAGACTGAATGATTTTCACCCAGCGTTTTATTAATCATCCTTAAGATATCAAATTGTAACTAAGAATCAAAGAACCCTTTTGTATTCCATGGAAATAGTTTCAGATTCTAATTCTACTTTCTACAAAGAGAAAAGGTGAAAAGAGATAAAACCCACATGTTGAAAATTATGTAAACTAGAATATGTTATTACTTGTGGAAATGCAGAACAATCGTTCGGATAAATGCTTCTCGAAAACATACTAGAACACTTGTATAATTTTGTAGGTGATACTCTAATTACCAATTATGAATAGTATGTTAATGAATATTAACAATTCAATTTCTTATTGGTCTGTATTTATGGCATGTGAACTATGTTTATAATTCGAGCTCAAGAGAGAGTGACACACAATGTGCCATAAGCTATTGTTTCGCACCCATTCACTTCTTGATGTGCCTACTTGCTATTATAACATTATAGAGATGAAATTGCACCGGTTTGGAAATTTAAGTAATGATGCATTTCTCTGTGCAGGTGACAAATCTTGTAGGCCAGCTGCTTGGCAACAATCCAAAAATGTGAATCACAGTCAAGTCGATTCCCATACTATCTTCTTTTCTTTATTACTATTGTAGTGGGTTGAGTATCTTGCCGGTGCAGGAATAATTGTTCTAGATCATTTTTATAGTATCAGAGATTGATTTTAAATTGATTCATATTTTGGCACAATTTTGGAGTGAGTGACCGCTCAAATCCTGTAATGTGATTCATAATGAATTTACTTTCAACTGAAATTGTTGTAAGAATTGCCAATTTTGAGCATATTGCTGATGTGTTTTTTGTATAAAGATGATGATTGTTGTCAAAGGAGGCAGCAACTCATTTTAATTTAATTGGATTTGAACCTTGAGAGGTATCATCATTTCCTAGCAATACCTAATCTACCATCATTAATTTGCAACATACCTCCTATAAACTTTAAAATGAGCATCATACCTCATTTTAAATTTAAATGTGCACGGTATCTCCTTAGAAACTTTAAAATGTTTGCACACGCTTTCTTGGTGTTAATTTTGGTGTGAAATCTGTCCTCTAGTAGCGGCTTTTAGCCTTCAGCATCTATTTAGGAGGCTGTCAATTTGAGCAAGTGTTCCCTATTTCCTACACACTATCACCTTCATTAACATGTACATTACTTCCTTCTTCTGCTGTCTTTCCATTAGCTTGTGACCTATATCTCTGCAAAATGTATTATCAATATCAGAACAGGCTTTGTTGTTTACATAATCCAAGTATGCACCATGAAACATGAACCAAAATTTCAGTCATACCCAGTCAGTGAAATCTCCACAACTACCACTCAGAGGTCTGAGACTCTCATCTTTACTTCTGCTGTCCTTGCTCAAAGGTAGCAACAAAATTGCAGCAGATCGTTCCGGCATTTCTGAACACAAAAAGCATTGTTTGATATTAGCAATGTAGCATCCCTTGGTTGAACTTTAAATGAAAATACCTGTTAGTGATTGCAGAAATAATGTTGAGATTTCAAACCTAACCTGGCAATTTTTTGTCCAGGAAGAAAACTACCAAATTAACAGTGTACACCACAACATCCACAGTATAATGCTTCCGGGATGCTATAATCAACAAGCTCTGCATCACTACTAGTAACCATGCAAGTCGCTTTATAAACCTGAGAAATGGATTTTATTCCTCCATAAGGGATATGTAAATGAAAGGATGTGGAATATGTTGGACCTTCTTAATTGTCATTAAAAACTCCATATAGTGGCATTCTGAGAAATCATAAACATGAAAACAAGGACAACATCTCAGTCTAATCACCATAATGTGTCGAGTGGTGTCTCTATACCATAATGTGTCGAGTGGTGTCTCTAGAGGAATCAGAAACCAAACAAATTAGCACGACATAGATGCCAACTCAAAATTGAACACTTTTTATCTGTCTATCATTGAGCTTCTCAAAATAGAATTGTCAACGAGAGATATAACAATAATCCTAACTTAATTATTCTTATGTCAAATGTAATCACCACTTTATTCTCTAGTTGCACGTATATAGTCATTACCAAAAAAAGTGAAACATAACATCTTCATGATCAAGGGGTTTTAGGTAAAAGTAGCATCTTAGACTTGAGCAAACTTCCATAAAAGTGCATATAGGAGTATATAAGTACAGATAGCTTGCGAAAGTCACCTTCGTGACCCATACTTTTGATATGTCCGCACAAATACGAGAGTGAAGATCATGTGAGATGAAAATATTAAATCACCACAGCCAAAAAGGGTGCCTTGAGGAACTGCAAGTTTGTAGATTCCGAATTAGTACAAAAGTACATAATGGTGCAAAATGCCTGAACATAGAAAGGCTTACTGTTAATTAAGAGGAATTCCAAATAATTATTAGGAAGAGGAAGTCGAGCAAGATTTGAGCCCTGCAAAATATAAACAATTTTCGCTGAGAAGGCTTCTCTTGTGAGCATTATACAGGAAGACAGTAAAAAGTTAACATATAAAATGACCAAAGCAGTTCACTAGTATCTTGCTCTCAAATAATTGGTTTTACCTCGCGACAATGATGACTTGGACCAGGAAGCTGAGTAGCATAAAAAGAGATAATCCTAAGTGCTTGACACCCCTGAAATATCAACAAGACTTTAAAATCAAGGCAGTAGACATCGTTATCTGTATTGAGTATCGACTAAGCTATAAGAAGCCAAGATTAAAGTACCAACAGGAACTTAAATGCTAACTGTTAACCTGTTAACTACGTACAAAAACTGCCATCATGGCAAGAATTACAAAATAAGAGCATGTCAAGTAATCTTGTTTGTTTAAATTTCTAACTCAAATCCTGCAATAGACAATCGGAGACAAAAAAAAAAAAAACCAACCATGAAAGTAATCTTACACATAAGAATGCAAGGACCCTGCACCACACAAGCACGGTGTAGATCTTTTTTATCTTAAAAATGAAAGGATGAAAAGTCCACTGCATGAGAAAATAAAAAATTAGGCACACAAGTATCTCAAATTGAATAACAAATGATGAGCGGGAACCAATCTTCTGTATAGATGAAATATTTTATGCATCTGCTATACCAATTGCATTAGGAAATGTCAACAACAATATAACTTGGCAACAGTAAGAGCACTCACCAGGACAAAAGAGATGAAAATGAAGGTGAAGGTGACCTCACTGATGAAGAACTTATGAGGGCCTAACTCCTACAAGTTAAAGTAAGATTATTAACTATCTGACGGCAACTAGGCATGAGCATATACAGTGAATCAAAAGCGGTAACAATCATACTAACAGGAAGCAGGAAGAACCCAAGATCCTGGAGGGTTGGTCCAGGACGATGTAAATAATGAACACCTCGAGCAGCTAGTCCATGGATGTACTGAAATAGATGGAAATTTCAGAATAGATTTAAAGTGCCGAAAATAAATTTCCTTCAAATTGGAAAAAGCAACAAATATATTCTTTGTTTAATTGTCCAATAGATACAAGAAGGAAATATCTACCAGCACTCATAACATAAATTGAACCAGTTTAAACTCACATAAAGCCTTGATTCGAGTAAAACAAGAATCTTCAAACTCCTAATTTTAATGGCTAATCAAATATTAGGGAAAGTATAGCTCAGTATAACATCAACAACGCCTCTGAAGAAGCTCCAGTGTAAACATTGTCTGCTGCTTCATAATCAATAAGAAGTGTAGTAGTGTAATGAGCCATGTTGAAAGTTGAACAAACAAAATGAAGTGAATAGTTTCATAACAATACACCACTTGTTGATTACTAGAAACTAAAGACATTAGTATTCCTAAAGCATCAATATCACAACTTTCACTCAACAAGTCATCATTGCTATATTTCCTGTCATCTCTACAATCTCATTATGCATAATGGAAGATGGAAATTTCAAAGGCTTCCTCTTTAGCTTTTGCATTAATGTTCCAGCATTAGCATAAGCACAATACACCACTTATAATGAAATATACAAATACCTGAAATATGAGACCTCCAAGAACATACTTCCAATTCTCTACTAAATATTTGCCTTCCACTAATGCTTCTGCACAAAATCTTTTCCATAGCTTCTCACAACAAGAAAAATAATAAATAAGATCAACATAACATACTAATTCTTATAATAACAAAAAGGGTACCTTTAAAAGCATAAAATGTAAAAATCTGTAAAAGGTCAACATAAAATACATTAGAGACCAACCTTTGGAGTTCCTCGACCTATGAAAATGGACATGTTCTTTTACTTGATACTGTTGAAAATAGGTTGGTGTCTTGGTGATATCATAAGAAACCAACTAATAATACGATGAAGATCAACATCTTTCATCATCTGAACAAATAATTATTTGTCACAAAATCATGAACCAATGAATAATGTTTTAGCCTTAATTAAATAACATGCACAATGATGTCCAATATGGATGGAAAGAAATATAATTATATGAATATTTTATTTTGGAAATTCTTGAATATCTATATGTGATGTTTTTGGATTCTGTTTCTTTCCCTCTATTTTTTCTTCCATTTTTAAAATCTATTTTTAAGGAAGTGATTAGTTTGTTGTTGGTAGTGTCTAACGATGCATGCACATAATACCTCCATTTTCGCTTGACCCTTAACTAATTCAAATTTTGGATAGTATAGGTAATAATCCTCAATACACCATTAGTAATATACTATTTTTTTTTCCTCAAGTCCCCTCACCAATTGAGACACATCCCGCAATTTAACTTTTACACGTAACTCAAGGACATGAGTAGCGTAGGATTCTTAGGTTGAAGATTCAACCTTTGTATTTTTTTTAATGAACCTCACCATCTCAACTTTTTATATCAATGTTATGTCGAAAATTTGAACGATAATGGACACATGTGATACTAACGAATATATCATTTAACAATCACTCTGAAACCTCTACAACATTCGATGCGCCTCTACGTGCCTCAAAAAGATGTGTAAGAGAGCGAGCGAACACACTACTAGTTCACTTGAATCTTGAAAGTATATACAAGGAACTGGACTAGACTCAAACAACCATATTGATAAATACTTGTGTTGTGTATCTGAGCAACATTGAGATGAGCACATGAGGTTTTGTCCAATGTAAATGACCAATTTTTAATATGGGAGACGGACAATTTTGGTGGTAGTCTATCCTATGTCCCAATTAGGACATGTACATCATGTAAAAACAAACAGATAAAATAGAAGACCAACTAAATAATTCACAACGTTGAAGAGACGGAAGGTGCCTTGCTGGAGAATCTTGCCGTACGTTAATTCTGCCTAGAATAATTCATTTAAAAATAGTTTGGTGATAATATCCAAAGTTTTATTCCTTTTCTTGCATACTATATATACCCTTAACTTCCTTCCTGAACAGCAGTTCCACAAACAAGAATTTAGCAACATGTCCATGCCTATGCCTATGCCCATGCCAACTCCAGCTTCCAGTAATGATACCATGAATATGCAAAACATGGTTATGCAAATGAGTTTTTTCTGGGGAAAGAACGTTACCGTGCTATTCAAAGACTGGCCGGATAATCATCTGTGGATGTACATACTGGCCTTGTCCTTCGTTTTCTTGATTGCGCTAGCGGTTGAGGTACTATCAGTTTCTCCGACCATTCGAGCTGCAAAGACACCATTCCTTGGTGGTCTGATACAGTCTAGTATCAATACTGTTCGCATAGCTCTTGGCTACTTGGTCATGCTATCAGTTATGTCCTTCAACATTGGCATCTTCATAGCAGCTGTTGCTGGACATTTCTGCGGCTATTTCATCGTCAAATTTCGACAGCTTGTTGCCGATTCTCATTCCGGCCCCAGCACAAACCTGAGTACCAACAAAGTTTGACTACTTTGACAAACATTTCCTGTGAATTTCATGTTTTTCTTTCTGTGGATTTCTTGTTGCTTGTTCTATGTATTCTCGTTAATAACAAGGACAACTTCCATCTCTTTCAATTTCTCGTTGATAACAAGGAAACCATCCTTCTCAATCAAAAAGTTAAACATACTACAATGAAGAATACTACATAGGAACTTAAAGTACTTTATCTTAATCAGAAGAGTTTGAACTCAAGGAAGCCAATTATGGGGTACCCATAAAATGCTAATATAACTGTTAGTCTGTTACTATAGAACCCATATGAGAGGGCGTTCCATCTCCTCTGAAAAAAAAACCCCCGGCTAATATGTAGATGACAGAGGCTAGTAAATGGAAGCATGTATGTTTTGGTACTGTTACAATATGGTACATCTATCTAGTCCAAGAGATGTGAAAACCCTTCTTCCGACAGGCCACAATTGGGACAAGAGGCTAAATCGAGGAGGATTTGGTGCTTGCTCGATTTTCTCCTCCGTAACACCAATTTCATCTGGCTGATCATTTGTATTATTTTCATCAGCCACCACTTCAGCTCTATCATCATCCGTGACCTCTGCAATTTCTCCAGGCTTTTTGTCAAATAATCCTTTAAATTGCGTTTGTGCCCTCCTATGTACTTCCTGTTATTGATCAAAGCCAGAAACTTATGTAGTGTCGGGATGAATGGATTTGAGGGAAGGATTTTAAGTCCTTAATTGAAATCCATCAACTTGTTTGATAAATGCATTGTGGTGAAAGGATTTATACTCCATCAACAATAATCCCTATGTCAATGATAAATAATGGATTTCAAATGACTCCTACAAGGGAGTTCGATTACTTATATTTCAAGTTACCTTCTCAAATCCAAATTCAAATCCATCGATCCAAATGGTAAAAAAATAAGATTGAGATAAATTGGATGAGAATATAAACAAATTAAAAAAAACTAGAAATAACAACTAAAAGAGATGTTTTGCAAACCTGCTCCTCTTTTTTAAGTTTGAGAAGAGCTGCTTTTGCAGTCGGCTCAGATGACTTGTCGATGTTCATCATCTAGTAAGCATCAGAATAAATAGTGTCAAGCATGTCTATGGAAATTTCAATTTTCAAGCCCGAGAAGGAAGTAACATCATTACCTTATGAAAGTCATCTCTAGCTTCAGCAAAATCTCCAACCGCCATATAGGCCATTCCACGCCTATAAAAAGCTTTGACATGAACAGGATTTGCATCTAGGACCTGCAGTAGATAACTACCTAAGCTTATGTGAATCTTCAATGGAATGGCACATTGCCAAATGCCAACCTTATCCAAACATCAACTGGATGCTCCTTAGAATATTTTTTTTACATGAAATGCACAATGCACACTAGAAATTTGTTACCAAGCAATGTTCACCTTGCGAATCGGAAGAAAGGAATGTTAAAGAATCAAGGAGAAGAATAAGCCCCAAAAAAGTTAGCCAGGTGTGTCATGTGTGTGTCAAGTAGTTGGTGAGGAATTGAAGCAAGTTTGATCACTTGTAACCAAATACATAAAACATGGGACAACTGGCTGCGCTCATCCATTACACAAATTCAAAGAAAAAAATATAACAGAGAATTTGCAACAAGTGCTAATGAACGTTCAGCATGTCTAACGAGTTGAAGTATTGTACCATATGTTTTCTTACCATAACAAAGATGGTAGCCAATCAATGAAATAATAGCCTTCACCGAACTTATGGCAGAAGCCAACTGTATTTTACTTCATTTTAGTACGAGTGAATGAAATTTGACTTTGTTGGAGCTGATACTCAACTTTGGCAACAAGAGAATCAATTATTTCTACAACACAGAGAAGTGGCAGAAGAAGAGTATACATTCATTCCATATGCCAAGTTTTTAAAATGAACACCAAGGACATAATGTTGGAAAAGAAAAGTTACATTTATATGATTCTCGTGCCGAAAATCATCAATTACTTTACATATTACAGTATCAGATATAACTTACCTTGTTGCACGTCTCAATTGACTTCCTGTATTCTCCCATTTTCAGAAAGCAAGCAGCAACATTAAGATGCAACAGATTCTACAAATTATGTGAATGATTATTAGATCGTGAAACTGAAAAACATCCTGGCATACCCTATTACTAGGTTCACATAACATGACATCAAAGTATGCATCCGTGAAAAAGCCTTGGATTCAAGATATCCACAAGTTGGATTTAATTCTGATTTAGAACATATATGTGTCAGATATGGTGATTCCATGACTACACACTTACTCTAGTCTCTGAAAACTCCTTCCCTTCATCGTCATCTTGGGGATTGACATGATTGAATTCTCGAAGCACCTGAAGTCAATAAAACAAAGGGTATGCACATATCATCACATCGGTCATCTTTCGTGGAAAACAATGATAAAGTTTATTGAAGACATAAACAGACTTGTTGATGCCGATACGCCCATCTCAAATAATCACACTTCCTATTACATCAGTCCGCTATCCATGAAAAATTGATATAGTAATTAATATAATAGAAAATGAATGTATACATGCCTTTTCGTACTTCGTCTTAGCAAGTTCAAACTTCTCTTCCTTGAAAAGCCTGTTACCCTGTGCATGCATTTGAGGCAGATTAGACAGAATTTCATGGTCCAATTTTTATATACAAGTAAGAGGATATATCATGACATTTTGGCTCTCAAAGTGGAACAGTTGCCCCCTTTTCGGACAGAAATAAGGCCATGAAGATTGCTTTAACATCCATTTAGGTTACTCAATGAAAAAAAAAATTAGCCAGGTAAGCTACTAGATACTATCTCATTCAGAGTCCTTAGAACTTTTTTATGTGAAGGTTAGTTTTTGAAACATGGCATACAAATTAATGGATCCTTAATAACTATACAGAAACTATCCTTGTCAGAACAAAATGTTGCATAATGACAACAGCCGACTGTGTCCTGATGACAAAGATGCAAGTGATTAGCCAATAGATGGGCTATTACACGGATATGTATACCATACAACATTAACAAATAGCACACATATCAAATAGGCTGGTGACGTATAATACCGTGCCTTTGATCTTCTCAACTTCTTCCATTATCTCTCTGAAGTTCATGCCAGTCCAATCCTGCAACAAATTTCCAGTTATAACATAGTAGTCTGCTAAAGAACCATGAAATTGGTGAAGATGTTATCCATACTTGGGTAGAAGATACTAAAACACTTTATATCCAAACATGCTATAAAATATAAAAGAAACCATCCACAATAATTAAACAAAATGAGGACAACTTCTCGGCACTAGAAAAACTTTCCAGAATTATTTTATCATAATGTACGTATTTTTTGGAAGTGATATCCTATAAAACATTTTAAAGTTCAGCTGTTAGTAATTTTATTTCTCATTATTCTGGTTTGTTACCTTAGGCATTTGAAAATCAAGGAGCTCAATCTCCCACTGAACATAAGCACCTTCAGGAACATTGCCAGGCCTGATCATAAGAAATATCAGTAGTGTTGACAATGATTATTAAACAGAGGACTTCCCATAGCTATTCAAAGCAACCTCGGGAACTTGTCATAAGCATAATCAGGAGGGCATGACACGAGAGCAATCTCTCCAGGCAACATCAGACGAACAGACATTTCAAATCCTTCAGGTACCTGACATAAATAAACAGATTTGGGCTCCAGTAACTGAATTTCATGGTTTAAACATCCTGAGCTGCAAATGATAGAACAACAGAAGAAGCAGCAGAAAACATCAAACACAGAAATGTATGATCAATGGCTGCAACTTACAAGCCCTTCTCCAGAGCAAAATGCCAGAGGTTGGCCATCATTATTGACTTTTGTATCATAGAAGACTGTCTTTTCTTCGTTGAGGAGTGTTCCCTTATAATGCACACGGAGTAGACTATCTTGGAGAGGACAATCCATTGGAAAATCACCTAATATAACAAGGAATGGAAATGGTTTCAGAACTCTGGATGTAACACTTAAGAGCGTTAAAAGTCAGGGAAAGCTGAACATAGTATTAGTATATTTAATGTTGAATTTTAGTGAAATACCTCTTCCATCACGAATGCGGCGCTTTATTAGTCGCCCATCTCCAAGAACATCACGCACCTGAGAAGCATATATTACCTTAGTGATGGAAAAGCTTTCTGCTAATCAAGCAACAAGGAAGATATAAAAATATAAATGTCGTACTCCTCAGGTTCGTATCTGGCTAATGGCTATAAGCCAAAATCACAATCTAAGTTGAGCAGAATACTTCTAATTGCTTAGATGAACTTCACTAATTCACTGGGACAGGATAGGGCTTCAAAACATGCTCAGCAGTAAAAGGGTTTTTGGGGAATGGAAGTCGTGAGACAATAGCTCATAAACTTATACTTCTGTGAATCTAAGTTGAAGCAGAAATAACTAGTAAAAATATATAGAACCATCAAAGAATTTTCCAAACCTGAATAAAATGGACAAGCTCCACCTCAAAGTGAATTTCTGTAATACCATTGATTGTAGGAACCAAAGGACATTCGCTCAAATACGGACTAGTTACATAAATGATTGCCTTTTCTCCAATGGACATTGTCCCTATCCCCATCTCAAGACCCTTAGGAACCTATCAAAGATGAATAACATGGTTATACCAATGAAAAAGCGACATAAAAAAAAAAAACAGCTCATCCATCAGAATCAAAATTTGACTATGTTTTGGGTTGGAAGGAGAAATATTGTTGGAGATAATAATAGAATATAAGTAATAATAAAATAGGACTAATGAGAGGGAGGAGAACACATAACATGAGGTATATTATAATTGAGCTACCTCTTGTTTCCCGAATGTAAAGGAAAATGGTTCCCCTTGCTTATGGGAAGAAACACTTATACCATCCCCTGTTTTCACTGAAATCCTGGAGATGTTCAATGAGTAAAGGTCAATGTTTGAGCGACATTAGCAGAAACCCAAAAGTCAAATCTGGTGCAAAGTCTCAGAAGCTAACTAATTGGAAACAAACCTTACCAGATCTTGACTTCATATGGTTCCCTTGGTGTTTCCCATCCCTGAGCTTCTTTTATAACCTGATTATAAGATGATAAATTGAGTGTTTATACAAATATTCAAACAATATGTTCAGACTATTTCATTTAAGTATATAAACTAATCTAATTCCCACGTGGTAAAACTAAATGTAAAGCATGACATTCTCCATGTTGTCAATAACAGTCACCAACGTCCAAACAGAAGAATAACCATTCCGAAACATTACTTAAGTAGACGGAAAATGGATAAAAATAGTAGGTAAAGATTATGATTGTCACCACTTTATCCATGCGACCATTACCTGCTTTAACACTCCCATATCCTCACTAATGACCTGGACATTAAGAAAGAAGCACCAATCAATTCAATGGTTTGAATAGTAGACAGTGTAAGAACATGTATGTTAGAGCAGAGACAACTGAGGTCGTGGTTATCATAGAAAGAAAGAGGTAGTCCAACACCTTTTATCAACTTCAATTGAAAGGTCTAACGCCATTTGGCAGTTTGAAGGTCGTTTGATGAATTAGTTAAAACTGAAATCACATATTCTTTTTAGTATCATCTAACAGACAGTTAATTTTATTACTTTTCCAGCAATTTATTGCTTAAAACTAAATGTGCCTGCTCATGACCCTTTAATAACAAATCACCGAAAAGGAAACATTCATAGTCCTCTCTCTCCCCTCCCTCTCTCTCCCTCCCTCCCTCTCTCTCTCAGTTTCTCTTCCCCATCTATAATTAGCCTATCTGTTTCCCAAAGCTCCAAGAGCAGGTCAATAGCACTAAATGTCTAAATCTACAGGGTCAAATTTATTGATAAATTTAGCATGCTAATTCTTTTTAAAATAAAGTAAGTTGCACATAATAGTTCATTTTTCCTTAATTTAGAATATAACTTTCTGAAATGCAAATATGTTAATTGGTTTAGGACTGAACTTAACATAGCTTATCATACTTGCAAGCAATCGAATTTCCCTCCTTGAGTCCTTGTAGATAGAGTGATATATCAATTAAAATGCAAATTCTCTGGGGTGTAACAGATAACTTATTAAGCTGCAACTTAAATTGGGAAATAAGAGAAATATCATTGCCATTAATCATTCTTGCCTTAATTTTCGAGAAGTCTATCAGCTCAATCTCAAAATGAAGTTCTGCATCTTTAGGAAAGCTTTCAGCAACTGAAACCGGACAATCGTCCTCTCCATAATGCATTTCAGGTTTCATCTTGAACTGAAACAAGGAACAAGTTGGTCATCGGTATCATGTTGTAGGAAACATTCACCAGCTGATAATCCAGCTACATTGTTTGCAGAATCTATCAGTAATAAATGGATTTGATGACTTAATAAGACTGTCAAGATGAATTACTCGTAGCAAATAAGGTTTGAGCAATGAATTACTCTAGCCAACAAGATAAAAGGGGGAAACAAAATCCATCAACATTCAAAGCCAAAGGACAAGATAAAAGGGGAAACAAAATCAGAGTTGGAATCTAGTAGAAGTAAGACAGTTATAGAGCAATGACGAGAATAAGAAGGCAAACTACAATGCAATCAAAGGTGACTAATAACGATGAATAAGACTATAGTGAAATATATACTATACAATAAAAAAAGCCAATTGAACAATAAAAATGTAACTAAAAAATCGATATGTAGCTTATTACCATTGCAACTTCCCCCTTACACATTGATGGGATTCCTTCAAGCAGTCCCAATATCAACTTGCTTTTCCCTAAGACCGCTCTTACTGGAGTCCCCTTGCCTACATTTGTTATCAAAATTTAAGACCATCCCATAGCAGTAATAACATTTATAAAAATAGTAATAATGATAATAATAACGATTACTATTATAATTATAATCTACTCAATAATAGAAGTAGCTCCTCAAATTTAGAAAGTTAAGAACAAAGCATTTTTTTTTTATATTGCACAAACACAGAAGTTCATAATCAAAGCAAAAAATCAAACCTCCGAATTCTGATCTCGTGGACTCAACGACAACTCCTTCCAGTGTCCGAATGGTGCAGTGATATATCACCTAGACAATTCAAAAGCATATTCTCTTATTATGAAAGTTCTGTATTGTGGTGTGCAGCTCGTCATCTAAGTGCATAGAACTTCCCAATTAACACTTTCATCACCAAACTAAGCCTCAGACACATTTAAATTTAAGGGAGTAACTACATTGCCCGAACTAACGAAATTCATTACAAAAGTCTTATACAAAACTTACAAGAAATAATACGCATTATCATGACCTAATTACTACATAAAATCCTACGTTGCAATCTATTAAGACATCTATTGTAATCTATACTAGTAATTGGCAATTTTTCTATGACAAATTGTTCATCATGCCGCAAATCTACAAACCAAAACTAGACTTCTCAAAATCCACAAAACAGGCGCAGGCACACCTTTCATGAGGAGATTGCCTGATTCATGGGCCCAAAGAGCGCTAGCTTATAAATATAGTGTAAACTATAAAATCGAGTCAAAATGGGTGTCCCACGCTAGCACTTCCATCTTAATAGGTGGTATTAATTGGAGTAAGTGTCTTTATTTTACTTATTTTCCGATGTGGTAGATGGAGTTAATATGACAGCTTTATGTAGGTAGAGTCAATTTATGTAGATCTGGCGTCACCGATACGTGGAAGAATATAAAATAAATAATGAAAAATGGAAACCTGATCACCATCAGTTGGTGTTAGTTGAGCAGGACCAGACCTAATCACAGCTTTCATTAAGCTTCCAGGTACAATCTTTTGTCTCCTGCACAACAATTAACACACACTAACAACTTAAACAAATACACACTAAATTAATATGTCACTAACTCAATAATTAATCGAATTGAAATTGATGAATTAAATTAACTAACCTTTTATCATCTTCAGAAATTGATTTTTTCTTGTCGGGTACATAGCCTTGTTGAGGTGCCTCCATTGGACTGTCACGAATAGAAATGAGCCTACCTAATCATATGAGTCACGATGAGAGTATTCATTTGCCTTTTTTTCCATATATATCACCTTCATTTATTATTGATATTTCAAATTGTCCTCTAAACTTTTGATAGATTTTACTTTATGCCCTGATTTGTTGCAACATTTTAAATTATACTCTAAATTATTTTAACATTTTGAATTGTTTCTTGAACTATTGTTAACTTTTAAAGTTGCCCCTTGAACGTTTTGTTTACTATTCTAGTGTTCCTATATTTTATTGATATAACTGAAACATTATATTCATAATTACGTTACGTTAACTATGGGAGATTTTTTCAATTCTGGAATGGTTAAGGAAATTTAATTCGAGTATCAGATATGAGATTTTATTAAAGAATAAAATCAATGCAATTGATATATATTATATACAGTTACATTAATTAAATAGTTTTTTATTCAAGTAATTATCGGGATCAATTATTATAAAATAATATTTTAACAATTAAAAAACAATAATTGGTATATCATGATTTTAATCATTTTAGAAAATTGTAATGGATGATTCATTAGAAAATACTTTAGCAATATCAATCAATCAATACTCAACACTTTTTTATTAAATTATATTTGATTTAAGTCTTTAATTGAAATTTTGGAATCATTATGGCAAAATAAGAGTAAAAAATGGAAGAAATTTCCAAAATAAATAAAAGGGATTACAATGGAACATAAATCGTGTCACAATATGCAACATCGATCACAGGGCCCCTTTTCTTCTACACGAAAGTCCAAACCTTGAAATGAAGTTTGTAAATAGATTTCATTATGATCGTAATTCTATCCTCTATATTCTCAATTCATTCCATCATCATCTGTGACTGATGCACGGTGGGTCATTCATCTCCCGTAAAAATGATGAAAAAAATTGATCGACAAAAAACAATAATCATGGTTGTGATGAAAATAACTTGCATATAAATATGATCACATACAAACTATAATATTTTGTTTTTTGTTTCTATTCAATTTTTAACACTCTCTGTTAAGTTTTGAGTTAGAATAGAAAGGATCGATTAGAAATAGAGAAGTCTGGAAACGACTATTATAGCTTAAACCTGTACATGCCTCGTCAATTTTTTCCATTGTTTTTTATGATGCCGCCACAACACCACCCATTGAACATTTAAACTTTGATAAACAAATGCTTGTAGATGGATCAGTACAAAAATAACTGACTAAGTTGGTGAACTACTACTGCCATTGTATTCAATGTATGAATTAATGTTTCAGATGTATTATTTCAATCACTAATTAATTTATGACTTATTAGCACAATACAGGAACAGGTAGGTGTATAGTGGTGCACACATTAAATCATTCAACAAACTAGATGACTAATTCATTGCCGAAACAGTCTAATGAGTCTGGCAAGTAAGTTAAGGTTGCGACATGCGTCCAAACCAGGGAGAAGCCAACAATATTTTTATAAAGCTTCCAAAAAAAATACTCCAATTAGATGTTGACCAATAAATTTCCAAAAAAGCATGGCCTAATGTAACTATTTTAAATGCAATAATAAGCCAAAAAACGGGAGATTCTGACCCCGTCATGGCCGTCAATCAATCACAAAGCTTAAGAGGATTAATTAATCTACGTTCCCCTTTTAATTTTGAAAGTACATTATATGATACGCTTATAGATTATTTACACAAATATAAATATAATAATTATCCTTTCAATAATAAGTTATTTTACTAAAAATACTTTTATATCTTTCTATATTGAACTTGTTATTATTAAACTACACATAAATTTCACTTTACCCCTGCGTCCAAAGCACTTCGTACTTATTTTAGTAGTTAACCAAATGAAATATAGAAACAGACTTGTAGGTAAGTCGGCAACAATAATTGTATATTTTTAATATTGACATTACTCTGCACTCATCCATCAATTTTTTGGAATTATTTATGAAACGACGTCATATATCATTCTATGGCTCAGCACATGGCGCATCGAAGGCAAGTAGTCAAGTAGATGATACTTGATAGACGGCACCATAAACGGCCAATAACACCCCAAAGTAGAAAACAAATAAAACACTATTCGAAAAGAAAATTATATACATTCTTCAAAAAGCTATCAAGTTATTAGAGTTTAATATTTCTACCTGCAGCCCGATTTGACCCGAAACTTTAGTTGATCGGCTCTAGTATGTACTCCCTATTATGTAGACAATGGATGGTTATAATATAATCATGCATTTTACAGTTTTACTATAAACAATCACGTCAAAATAGTAAAAATGAAGCTAAACATAATAAAAGGATAATCGTCTTCACCGAAAAAGAGGTGTTCACAAATTACAAGCCCTTCATGGTGGCTCATAAACAAATACTTCCCCAAAGAAATGACACATATTACACTAGATCATGAACACACAAAAAGATTGATTAAAAGAAATATAGATTATTGTTTGAAGATGATATTTTGGCGGTGGAAGACAAGATCATGTTAGGGTTGTCCCCAAATCAAGCCTAAAGATTCTACTAGGAATCTATGGGTCAAAATCATCGATGCCAAGGCATGTGATAGCTCATGCTGGAAATACTCTATTAAATCTCCCAAGCCTGCCTGCTTTGTCCATTTAGTTGCTTCTTGCCCGCAAAAGATATTTTGTGGATCCTGTAGATTTTTATTACTCGATATAATAATTACCAAAGGCATTAATCTAATTATATATACTTGAACTTTCTTTAGAAGAGGTCACAAGTTTAAATCAAATTATTTAAAAAAATTATATTATTTCGATTTATAAAATGATTTACTTAAGTAAAAAATTACATCAGCTAATTAACAAAAACAAATACTCCATTATAATTACTTTATTGATGCTGTTATTAAAAGTAAGTTGTTAGATTAAAGCCACGTTATTGATAGGAGGGGTTTAGATGTAATAATTTGTAACATTAATTTTTATAAGGCAGTCATTCCTGCTTCATGAGTATGTCCACGTCAAAATAGATCTAGTTGTTTGAATACAATATATTCTATTTATAAATTCAGGATCATATTAGCGGACATATTGCTAAATCTAATACATGTTAAGAATATATATGATTAGGTCTTCTGTCGATTAAATTGTTATGAAGAATATTTAAATTTTACTCATGCATCCTTTAAGATTATTCGCTTTTTTTTTTTTTTATAGTTGTATTTTCAAAACTTTGTTATTCATCTCTTTATTTATATTGTATAATATTTTATAAAAATATATCAATGAAATAGTTTGAAATATTTCATTGATATAATTTTACATCAGTATTATATAATATAGCTTAAATATATTTCACGATTGATTCGAAATTAAATAAAAGTTAAAAAGTAGAATAATGTGGATGTGAAATATTAATGTTGTAATCTTTTCGATATAGGACTTACATCTACAAAGGTTTCATAGAGCATTGATAATCGGAATAGATGAACCCTACACATCTCATGAATTTACTTTTTTTTTGCTCCGAAAATTTATTACCATCTGAATTGGATATCAAAATAATAGAATTGTTAAATTTATAATAGTAAATGGGATATGCTTTTAACAATGGTATAATAATAACACAAATACGGAGTACTATTTAATAGATACATTGCAAAAATAATTATTTATTGAAATTAATCTCCAATACAATAATTTTTTATTAAACCTTGTAGAATTGAATAATTCCTTTGCGATATTGTGAATAATGTTTACAATATATGCTTAAATTTATCGGGATATCTGATAAACTAGCCCATGCTGATATAGTGAGCATATAAAAATTCAAATTGTTTTACGCTTGAGGCGCTTTGTAAAGATGCTCGCTAAATTTGAGTAGTATGAACATAGGGCGTGTGAATAGTTCCATCCTAAAATTTGCGTCTGAAAAAATGACAATCTATCACCGATATCAGCGATGCGTTCATAGAACAGGATTTTGTGCCAAATAAAATGATGACTATCCATAATAAAAGCTCGTGTGACGTGTGAATCATCGAGACATGTTATGAGCCTTTCAGATTTCGACCATGCGGTTGCCATGGATCGATACTGCAACCTGGCGGCCAGGCGAGCAACGATAGCTTGTTTTTACATATTTCGAGACAGCAGGGGAAGACCCCGAAACCACAATCTGACTGAGGCCGACCGTCCCGAGTGATTGGACAACTGTCGATCTCGGTATGACACTTGTAAGGCTGAATCGAGGAATTAGGCGACAGGCACTTGCCTGGACATCCTTTCGAAGTACTTTACCACGCCTGATATTTGCGGTCCGGTGATCTGACGAATCATAGTGCATGAAGGCTGTGATAAAACATGCACCCAAATGACAAATCGGGGCAGCGTAAACCATAGATATAGCAAACGGTTCATAGAATCGATTAATTGGAGTTCTGAAATTAAATTCTGAATTGAGCCCGAGGAACATACAGAACATCTACTTAGTCAAAATGGGAAGATAGATACATCCAACTGAACCGCGAATGTCTCAAATGCCTTATCGAGATAATATACTCAAATCACCGTTATATGATTAGAAGCGCTGAATCAATAATCAATTGCTTTCTGCAAATAACTTATCGGTCGGTTGTCATTCAGACGATATACGAAGTACCCAACGGAGAGATGAGTTTCTCAGCTGCGCGGCAAAAGGACGACGCGTCCCCGTCCGAGGCAACAGCAAGAACGAACCGGCCTCATACGCGCCGCCGAACCGCGCGGCGAGAACCGCGACCCGTCGCCCCCCATCCGGGGTGGGCAGTAGGTAGAAATACTCGTGTGGCGATTACAAAAAGTACATTTAGGGCGGGATTCAAGCGAGGTACCTCCCCAGGCGGGCGGAACATACATGGTCAAACCACGACATCAGAAGCCAATGCGAAGCCTTAGAACCACGAGTATTCCTCTGGCGTAGCATGATAAGCACGATCAAGTGGGTAGGATCACAGAGACAACAAAAGGCAGTAAACAATTATCATATGCAAAACTGTGGAAGGCGATCATTATCACCATGCATTGGGCTAACCTCCCCCATCCCTTGAAGCAAAAATACAGCGACAAGGAGGAAGCGGATGTCATTCTCTGCTGTCGGCAGCAGTAGTCTTAGCAGGCCTTATCAGGCGAGCCTCACGCATAAAATACGGTATAGTTTGGAAGACAACAATCATTATTTCAGATGTTGAATTCTTATAGCAGACAGTGTGTAACAGAGAGAATCGACGTGGGTTTAAGAAACGGACCGTCGATGGAACCAAATTTCAGCGTCTGATAAAGAGAGCGGAGGAGTTTGGACCATTCATAAATAGTTATAATGAGGTAAGTGGCAAATCTTATGGTATAACAAGTTGTCATTAGGCTGATAAAGCAGGTATGATCAAGTTGATTGGAAAGTTGTCGTGAATTTTATGGTGGAGGTAGGATGTGGGGCGGTGTAAAGTATTTAGGGTGAGCTAAAATTTTGCCTGTGTGACTCTAATAACATATAAAAATTGGAATAATTTCTATTGATGTGTGAATAATATTTACAATGTATACAATAAACCTACCGAACTCTATACAATAAACTAGACAATACACAATATGGTCTGACCTTTTATGTCTCATGTCTGTCATAGCCTTTACAACAATATGAATACTGTTACTAATAATACTCATAATATTCCCGTCATAAAACACAACATGTGAATACTATTTTGACTCTGGAATATCATCCCAGTCAGATACAAAAGAGGATAAAACAAGGGTGTGTCATAAAAGGGCCCCAACCTGCTGCAAACTAACCATTTTGAGACAGTTTGACTATAACTACTAAGAATAATTTAACTTATCAGTACAGTAATATTTTATTTCATACTCATAATAATTTATTGATTAGAAGGGTACAAAGAAGAAGCTAAGTAGCTGACATCTACTACTTGCAACCTCGAGAAAACAAAAACCATTGCTTTCACTCCACTAAGGACTTCTTTATTACTTCCATCACTAGGCCCCAAAACAATCTCCATGAAAATAAAACAATTAAAATCTCAAACTATTTTATCTTTTTTTCACCATTCTATAAATTTTATGACTAATTATCTCAAACAAGGCAACCTTCTAATTTCTTTCCTACTCAAACAACAAACAAGACATAATTAGAGACACCCATGTATTTAATTATGTAGACTTTGGTTAATAAATCCATTCTGGAGGCAATTGAACTTCGTCGGCCAGAGCCTGCGACCTCGTACTGTTTTCTCTGCTTTGTCTCTGTTTGCCAATGTTCTCATTCTTCTTGCCATACTTCAAAGCAGCATCTGAAACCCAACAAAAAATATAACTACAAATTATCTAACAATTCGATTTGATCATATATACTTTGAACAAATAAATGTAGGATCATCGTATTATTACCATAAGCAACAAATGAACCAATGTTTCCGGGATGAACTTGAGGCTTAGCATTCAACGATTCCAAGTTCAGATTCAAGGCCCGGACCACTCTATCTGGTAATAGAACAGTCGAACAACCTGAACGAAATGTAACATAAAATGTCACACAAACAACACGATTGTCATCTATGATGCTATGTAACATAGGATCCAGACTCCAAAATAACGCCTTTACAATTTAGCTATAAAAAGTATAAAAGCAGTATATATTACCTTGTTTGTTCTTGCGAGATTCATTAGATCCAATTCGTCTGGGTAAGAAAACACCTGTTCCGGTACGTTCTTTGGTAGCACCAGAGTTTCCCAAAAATATAGCCCTCATCCCTGATCCGGGCTGCTGAGATTGTTGCAATGTTGGCCAAGCTGAGTTTGACAAACCAACTTGCCTTCTTCCACCATTTTGTTGTCTACTTTGAGCTAATTGCTGGTTAAGTTTCACTTGATAGAACTCACCACATCCACCGTTTTCTTCAACATAAACACCCCCACCTTGTCTCTGTTCCTTCAACATTTGGTCTCTCTTCAATAGTTCAAACTGAGATAGAGCATACTACTTAGTATGTTAAGAATGTATGCTAAAACCAATTGGTGATACGACAAGTAGACAAGATCATGTTAATACCACATATAACGTTTGGGTTTACACGTCATGATACCATGTTAAGAATAGATACATGATAAAATCAATTGGTTTTAGGTCAGAACCCCATGAATTCGGGTAACATAACCATATCAATACCTTATATTTGTAATGTCTAAAAGATAAATAAACATTTAACTTACTCTAGCAGCTTGAAATTGCTGATAAGACAGCTGAGAAGTAGTTGGGTGGAATCCAAAATTAGAACTGGATTGTTGCAGAGGAGCAAATGATTTATTATTGCTTTGAAACAACCCATCAATTTCTTCAACCATTTTCTTCCTTCCAGCCTCTTCTGCTGTGGCTCTGAATCCCTGCTTGCCCCCATACCCTACTAAACCACTGCATAATGGCGACTTTGGCGAACCAGATAAACCCCATACCTACACAACACCAAATCACATTAATTTCGATCATTAAAAATCAAACTGGACAACTTTTTGGGACAAAGTTAGTAATAATTCAATAATTTATATGTCACCTTGTTGTTTCCATATGCATGTCCTTCATCTTCATCAAGAGTAGAGTGGACCATTTTTCGAGTCAACCCAGTGACGTAATCATCCTCATCGCTCTCTGAATCAGTTATACTCACCAAAGACTCACCTGGTGAACTCAACCTCTTGTGAGCATCACTCAAAAAAATGTTCCCCATTTCATTTTTCTTCAAGTCCATCATGAAGTCATCTTCACACAGGAACTCTGGAGGAAGCCAAAACTCACAATCATCAAATTGTTCCCCCATTTCAACACCTCCAATGTAATAAACCACAAACTATGGTGTATATATACAATATATGTAATTATGTATGAAAGAATCCAATAAATGGAGTAGAAAAAGTTAATGGAGTAGGATATTATTATGGGTTTGGTTGCTGGTTCTTTAAGGATTAGTAAAGAATAATAATTAAAAGAGTACAACTCTTATTTGCAGGAGGAGATTAAAGGGTCCCTGGAGGCAGAGTCAATATATAATGGAATTTTGATTTGGGGGAGAGAATTGTTCCACGCAGGTGAGGGAGAGTAAACACGCAAAGTTTGTAGGTTATGTTTTAGGATGGGGCGGGTAGTCGGTATTTATTAGATTAATTACTTTGAGAAAATTCCAGCTTGATTGCGTATGGATATTTATTGAATTTCACTTGATAGTAAATATTATTGATTACCTGGAAACAACTTGATAATTACAAGGAAACATTATAATGCGTGCACGATACATGTTAAAATCCGAGTCATTTTTAGATTTTTATGTAGAAATTGATTAAGTAACCCATTATCTCCTCGATACTCGGTTAAAAAATCTGACATAATCGTGCTACCGAGTGACATCCGTATCGGTTCAAATAAAGTATTAAATTTTCAGCGAAAAAGCTGGATCTTGCCCGTTCTATACAATATATTTTTAGACTGGTTATCAGATTGTCTTGAACCGATAGATATACTAACCCAGTAAGTCATGAAGATGAATGGGTCGGGTCGCGTGGGTGGGGTCCGTATCTGACAAGAGTCACCCGTTTCGCATGTGAGGATTTGTTGGACCTAATGGTTTATGGGGTCTTTGGGAAGACCATACTATAGATGTTTTTTTTCAAACAAGCCAGGATTAGCATGACAGAAATACTAGTAACTTAGTGTTATGTATTGTATCATGGAGAAAATGTCGGTGGAAAGTCTAATAACAAGGCATGAGGAAAAAATTGTGAATTAAGACGTCGAATTTCAAGTAGAGTTCGAAAATATTTGGACACCTTTTTCCAAGGTCGACGAATTAGGAAAGCTACAACAAGTTTGTTAAAAAAAATAAGAAGTAAAAATTGAATGATGAATATAATTATATGTATCAATTAACATTTTAGTTCGATCTTGATCACTATAATATAATACGGAGTATAACAATTTTTCAAAACAATAATTATGTACATTAGAGAGTATATACGGGAGATATCAATTAAGACATAATTTGGTATTGTAAGGATTAATAAACACATGACCGTCATTTTCCTTTCCAAACAGAGAGCTAGGATTGGAGAAGGGAAGGTGGGTGGACAACGTGGTGGCGCCCTTGTGATAGGTGGTTAATTGGTGGGTTTGAGAGCAAGCAGACATTTGTCCTCACCCACTCCATAATGGAGACTAATCATGCTTTGCATGTAAAGAAGTTTTCTGAGAGAAAGAGCTTTACTTGCCAGTGGTGGGGCATAATATCCTTAAAAAAACTGTTTCCTCAAGTAAATCTGTTCTAGCCAGATCCTTCATGTTACCAATCTGCTCCTGCAGATTTGTATTGCTATTGTTTTTAGTAGAACTACGTGAATTCGGCATTCCGTATGGATTCATTGTTCCCCCATATAACACTGATATTGGTAAAACATAATGAGTCAGAACACTTCGTTTTAATGCTTAAGGTCATAGTTATTGAAAGAGCGATGGAGCGTTAAGATCCACCCAAGTTCATGCACACCATCGAGCATTTAAGTCTCTAAGTGGATCCGGCATGCTTTGTCCATGAATGATTTTTTTTTATGTGAAGCAATTAATGATGGATGTTGAAACTTCGATTTCTGATCAAGTCAGTGTGTAAACACTACACCAATCCCATAAATAACTTGAGTATAAATGAAAAATTTCAATGGAATTATTTATGAATTGTGGTTAAAGTTTAAATTTAAATAAATAGTATGAGTATCCGGATGAGATCGGACCAGAATACATCCCTTCTGATTTTGGTAAACAAAGTAGTATCTTATTAGAATCCTGCATTAATGCACCGCACTGCATGGGGGTACAAACTACAAACCACAGACGTGACAACAAAAACATGAAAGTTGAGATCTAGCAGCATATATGTGAACTCTTTAAATTCATTGGCCAAATCCTTGTTACAGTCTACGGAGGGTCATTTTCGTCTGGAAATATGACTTCACTGCAGGCAATAGCCGGCTCTACACCACAGATTTCTTCTTCATGATAAGGTATGATCGATCCTATATGTTTGTCATGTACTCATTAATCTCCATTCAATCTTACATAGTCCAAATGGTACCACTACTATATTAATGATGTTTTCAAATTGGTTATTTTCTATTCTTATGTAAAGATAATGATTTAGTCCGTCATTCAAGAAATCAAGTGTCATGTATATACACGTGATTTATAGAGATCAAACTGTAATAGATCTCTAATTAATGAGACTATTTCGTCAATTACCTCATATATTTTTATAGTAATAATTTATTCTTTTTTCACCCCCAAAATAAAATTGGAAAAAAAATCATAAAAATATTCCCTCTTCTTTCTTTTCCATTCTACAACATGATTAATTTATTATGTCGAGAGTAAAATAAGGAATTGGATTTTGTTTGAATTTGTTTAGATGATGTTGTTAACTAGTGATCATTTTCCACTTGTGGATTTGCGGTCGAATCGTTTTGTTGAGAACTTAAGATCACCAGCCAGATTCTTAGGGGAAAAGTTTGATCATCTGTCCCCATTACATCCATTCATTAAGCCTGCTAATCTTATTTGACCCTACACCTAAAATATCTTTTATTTTTACTTCAATCATCATCATTTTAATCTTACTTTTATTTGGTAGGATCATCATTTTACATTTATACTGCTACTTGATTAAATATCCTCTTTGATGTGATATAAAGACATGCACCATTACACCAAGACAATGTTACAATTCATTTTGTCATGTTATTTTTCCATGGCACATAAATATAACATATATATAATTGCATAAAATTATAGGAAATTCTCAAAGATGAAAGTAGTTCTTCGCTCATATTGGTCACTCCTAAGCTCCGATACTACAGAAGTAGACTTAATAAGTTTCCATATTAATTGGAAGCATTTGCAGCTGCTTGGAAACGAGTCTGGAAATAGGTGAATATTTTAGCCCTGTCAGGCAAACTCTCCTTAACAATGCTGCAGTTTAGATACTCATCAGAAATCCATTTAGAGAGGCTTGGATATATATATATTTTTTTTTCCGGAGGGAGAATGTTTTATAAGACCCCTTTATGAATCGAACCCAAGACCTTTCATATGGAGGCTTGGGTGATAACCATTAGGCTAGAAGGCTTGGGTGATAATCATTAGGCTAGAAGCCAATTTCCTCAAAAACTCCACTCCAAAAGGCTATGAAATTCCCAGCAATATCAGCCAATCCAATCTTGTCTCCACCAAAGAATTTCTTATCCTTTAGTTCATTGTCAAGAATTGTTAGTACCTCACCAGCTTCCTTCATTGCCTTTTCTTGTTCTTCACCCTTTAACCAAATGGAGTTCCACATTGGTGGAGGCACTGAACGCAAATCAATGAATAAACATTTAAAAATTTTGAATAAACCAAACCAAACTAAGAGTTATTCATTAAGTGAGGTCGGATATATAATTATTAAGTTTTCGTTCATTATTATATTGGATCGACTATGTAAACTAAAAGCTTCATTCATTATATCTTAGTCGGTATATAAACATGACGTATCCATTCAGCTCATTTAAAAATCTTGAATAATAACTCATAAACAAATCAAATTTACAAGAGAATGATCAATGTGATTTAAATGTACCTTGTCATCAATAAATCTTGCCCAGAATCTTTTATGGCTTTTCATAAGGATCTTCAGATGGTTACTTCAGATCTCATCAATGCTATTCGATTTTGACAGAATAACAATTGGTTTGTCATTGTGTAGAAATATGAACTTTAGGTTGTATAGCAGGGAATACTTGTTTGCAAATATTCTTCTAATAACTATTCATATTCAACCCCTTTTTGTTTCAGAGCTAATACAACTCTTCGAACAAATGGGCTTGCATATGCTCAGTTTCACTTGAGCCATTGTCTTAGCTTATTAATTAAAGAAATTGACTTATTTTGTGCTAAAGGGATATTTTGGTTTGCTCTTGGCTGGGATTCCTTTTTATATAGGTAGACATTAACTTGGCCATCAAAAACTCCATTTGAAATGCAGATGTAAGAAGGAAAAAATATGATTTCATTCATTCTTCCTATTATTATAATACAGTACTATGTAGTATTCGAATGTTAAAAGTACGGAAATCTTGAATTCTTAATCTGTCTTCCAACTAATTGATGTTATTCTATTATTTGAATGACTGAAGTGGTGACCTCAACCAGCTCAAGAAAGTGCCTCCATGTTTCTTATTCTAATAGCACTTCGACTATGTTTCGGCTCAACATGATCATGTGTGCTAAACTTGCTAATAAATAATAAAATTCTGCGTATTAAGGCCCAATGAATTTCAAGGCCAGGGCCATATCCAGTCGCTTCTATGAAGTTTGGGCTAGAATTTTCACTTACTAACTAACCATGCCTTGCTAGTTATAACCTGGCTGATTTTTCTTCTCCTTGCTATTACATAATTGTATTTTAGTCAAGGATTCAACAAATAATAAAACATGAATGTATAAATGATAACAATGAATTACATTTTTGTAGAGTAAAATAAAATGATGACATTCAAATAGAGAAAAAAATAAAACACACAAGTGACCAAAAATATTATTAGGGGCATTCCGAGGTGGACTCGGACCTCTCACCCTAAGCAGGCCACTAGACCAAATGCCCTTGATGGAAGTAACAGTGTAAAAGCAATAACTAAACAAATCAGTATTAACATTTCTGATGATGTCCAACTTTTTGTTATTGTTTTGTTCTAGCTTTAGTAAAGCTTAGTTTAAGGTGGAAGGTAGTAGGTGTTCCATTGAGATATTAATTGGTTCTATTCTATATGATTGATCTCCTCTAGAAGGATGATATGTTACAAAATAGTTAGTGCAGCTATGATTCAATGAGTAATGAGTAGTGTCTCTAATTTTAGTGCTTTCTCCATTATGATACTAATGTGCTTACTCACTACTCACCATCAATTTTTTCAACTTTTTTCAGGTTCATTTGTTGTATAAATGTTCCCATAATATCTAACAATTCTGCACTCTGAACTAACAACAACAACAAAAACAACAAGAAAAGAAGATTGAAATGGAGTTCCCTATGAGGATTTTCCTTCTCTCAAGTATGCTATTCTTGGTTTTCATTGAAGGGTTTGGGAGTGTCGATGGCGCTAGCCCATGTGGGAAAAACACCCCAGATGAAGAGGCAATGAGCCTCTTGCCTTGTGCTTCTGCAGCACAAGACGAGAAAGCTTCCGTTTCTCAAGGTTGCTGTGTTCAAGTGAAGAGAATTGGGCAGAATCCAAAATGCCTCTGTGCTGTTCTGCTTTCGAATACTGCTAAGAGCTCCGGTGTCAACCCTCAAGTCGCCATGGGGATCCCCAAGCGCTGCAACTTAGCCAACCGTCCAGTTGGATATAAATGTGGACGTAAGTACTACTACCAATGCATTTCTCAAATTCCAATCCAATTTTGTAACAAACCTCGATGCGATTTCTATCAAACGAAGTTTGAATATCTACATTTATTTATAATTTTGTGTCTTATGCTCTGTTTGCAGCTTACACTCTGCCATGAAGATAACTTGAAGGCTGGAATGACTAGTGTTGTCTACACTTCGTGTTTTGTGATTGCCTGATAATAATACTTGTATGAAACTGTTTGTAGTTCTTCAATACTGTTTGGAGAACCTGCACTGTTTTTATATGATGGTTTTGTACAAGCATAAATCAGTTAATAATTTCAGTTCTATATATGTGGTTGGTTTCTTTTCTTTGAACTGCTAAAAAAATCATAATGTTTGGTAAAATTATTTGATGAACTAAAAACAATAAAATACTGAGAGCCAGGACTCGAATTTGGAGGGGCAAAGCATGACTTATGTAACACCATATCTTTTTGTAATTCATAATTGAAAAAGTAAACTACTATCGTACCGACCAGTTGAGACACCAACCGCAGTGAGAACAATAACACCAAAATATAAAAACAATAAAATAAAGAATACCCAAGTAACCCAATTTGGTACCAATGTAACACCTAGGTCTGAGGGTAGCTTGCCCAGGAGAAAACTCCACTATAATGATGAAGAGATTACAAGTAGGGACTTATACGAATGCTCCACATCCTACTACGTCCTAGTTATACTCCAACTAGCTTCTAGACTAGGATCCACCTATCTACTCTTCTCCCTTGTCAACACTCTCCCAGTGTTCGACTTACAATCGTTTCTCAATTTAAATGCTCTCAATGATTGTTATAACAAGGTGTTATTAATAACCGTACATTAGTTAGAAGTATAGAGAGTTATCCTAACACAACTAGCCTACACTAAACACACGTTACTTGATCACAAGAATGCTTGAAGATGAGTAAACAATATTTGTGGTAGTCTGCAATTCTTGAGTTTGAGATCTTTATATAGTGTAGGGATGCATAGGCTTCGGTCTTCTAAATGATAAGGATTCTCGAGTAAGAAGAGTCACATCCAACTTCAACACTTGCTATCAATCTTTATCATATCATACGAAGTTTATCACATCTTCAAAACTCCCTCATTTGGATAAGGAGAACCAATTAACCCAATCTCCTTGTAAGTGAAAACACAACTCAAAGCCACACTGTTTTAACATTTTGACGAAAGCACAGTATCGAGTACCCTTTAAATTGTGACCAACTAACAGTTAAAACAATGGTAATCGTCATAAAAAAACTTCATCCAACACCTCACATTAACACTAATGCCAATAATCAAGAAAATGATTTTAAAGTCGTATTAAAGAGCTTAAGAACCAAATGGGTTGTCTGATATTCGAGGGGTACATAAGAATATCCATCTTTAATTTTTGAGACACCAAGATATCGAAGTATAATAATTTCATAAATAATGTTAAATACAACTGTGTACATTATTCTATAGTAATAATGCTAACAATAATTCTTTACACTATCTACAGAGGGGATATTGATGTCACCAAATTAAACTTTGTCACTAGGATCTGCAATTTTGTCACAATAGACTGTATTATTTTTTCTTCTTGTAGCACGAATGTAACAAACAATAGCTCCCAAGAATGTGGTGGCTAAGCCACAAAGAATCACACCACCACCAGTGGATGACTTGTCAATCCAACGGCGATGATGGTGGTGCACAAGTGGAAGCTCTTCAGCTTGGTCACTCTCATCACTATGCTCACTGGAACTGTCTTCTATATAAGATGGTGGATCCTTCCCCTTATATTCGGGTGATTTCGATGGAGCATGCGACGAAATTATATTTCCATGGTGGCTTGTTTTTCCAGGAATTTGAGCAACTGGGGCTTGAGCTGGTGAATTATTTGATGAAGATTTAAGATTTTCTGTGGCGATGGATAGAACCATTAAAACATTTGTGACAGTAAAAATCAAGAAAATAACACATAAACGTGCCATTTTGAGTAATTTATACAATCTAATTTTCACTCGTGAATGAGAATCGAACTTAAAATCTCTATAAGACGATGTTCTGGGTGGTGATGTTAAGCTACAAGGAAATACTAGTTCTCATGTAGTTTAATGAGAAGTTAGGTTCCTTCTCATTACTATAAATAAGGATGGCAATGGAGGATCTAGGGATCATGTGGTTTGATGGAAAGTTCCCTTTCTAAATTTTAGGTATTTGTTTAGGGATTCAATAATGAAGTTGTCTGCAAATTGCAGGAAATAGGAAACCAAGGGAGGTGCACGTAAAAACCATTAAAATATTTAGTAATAAGACAACTAAGATGGCAATGAAGGAAACAGGATCACATCATTATTTATTTGTAAGAATTTCACTAATCATATTTCTTAAAGTATCATTCTCTTGATGATGCATGAGATTATTATAGTAACTATTAATACTCACTCCAACATTATTTATTTGTAAGAATTAATTTTTTAGCATGATAATATGCATGCATTATCCTGGATTTTAATGCAATCTTGCCCTTGTTGCAGAACATATCCTTAGTTGTGTTCCTGGTGATGATTGTCATGCATCCAAAGAAAAACAGATATAGATTCAGAATCTTGATTCCTATTTTAGTGGGCAATTGTTTTGTAATAGTGGACATAGTGTTCTTAATGAATATAATTAGTAGGGAGTAAATCTGAATGCCCTTCCTACAGGAAACAATCTACTACCAGACACCTTGGAGAAAACAGACAATTACAGCTGCATTAACATCTGTTTGCTTCCAATTAATGCCTGATTGCATTGTTCATGGCCTATAGTAATATATTTATAAATTTGTGTGTTAGCTAATTAATATTTTTTATAATTTTTTATTTATTATTCAACACAAATATTTTATAAATATTTTAATATTCCGTATAAGATGAATTTTTAAACATGGTAACAACGGTCTGAATAATGAATTTTTTTATCCCTCCTTCAAAAGGCTAAATAGAATAAACATAAACTTAAAGTTGTATTCAAATTTTAAAGTATACATTGTTAATCATATTCGTTTTTTTCGTGAATTTTAATTTTATTGGTTAGAATATTGACATATTTTATTGTCTATCATTTATAATTTCTTACTTCTTATATTTTGAGGTTACTATCTTCCATTTCAAATATATAGTACTCTATTAGCTTCTTAAAAAGGTGAGATTTATTGATGTAGGAACAATGAGCAAACCTCACAAAATATTATTCGTTTATAACTATTCAAGACTACAAATCTAGTATCACTATTTTCTTTATTATAATGGAAAAAGTATATTTATGTTTTTTTCTTTAATTAACTTTGCATGGAAAAGGCAACGTATTTATTTTATGCACAATTAATTTATGAAAAACAAACATGTTCTAGAAGATACATTAATTAATTAATATGTATTTATAATCATTAATTTATTTATAATTTCTAATAATTTTTTATGTTTAAGTCATTTCAATTTTTTCAAAGAATTCTTCACAATAGTAATAATGATATATGCAATGGTAGAAGACATAAATGACATAATGAGTTATATATAACTCCCAATAGATGAAATATAGAGTTTGTAAACTTTCTAGTATTGCTTTGCATTAAGTACTTTTTCTTCAGGACAGTTACTTGTTTTAATGCATTTAATATTAATTTTATAATATAAAATAAATATATATTTAGAATCTCACATAATTTAGATATTGATATTTATTAAAATCAATACTGTCAACAAATAAATAAATTGAACTATGACATAACAAGAAATTTGAGGTCAATTTTTGTTTGGAGAAGGAAGGACTGAAGCCGAAAGATTTTGAAGAGTTTTCGATTTAGCATGTGAAGTTAGTTAATTTGTTAAGCTTTATTCCGCAAATTATTTCGGGATGCTTTCGACTTATCTGTCATAATTGTTTGTTTTATTGTTATTCTATAAGGGGCGTTTTTTGAAGCTAAAAAAGTAAATCAAGTTAAAGTTATATAATATCCATTGAGACCGTTATTAGTTTTCTAGTTTTTATAAAATATATAGATTTGATAATAAATATCCATCTTACATTAGTTAGCACAAGGTGAATTGCATAAAATACATACAAAATAAGTGAGATTCAATGAAATATAATAGATTCTTGCTAATTGTCTAGAGGATCAATTACAATTTAGAAATTCATTTCATTCTAAAAAAATTAATTTAGTCTACTAAAATGAAAAACAATTTAGAAAGCTAGAATATAACTTTTCAAAAATCATAAAAATAATAAATATTTTTAGTTCATTAATAAGTACATACAAGTCAAATTGCACAAGATATGGCCTTGAGATATAAAATAATTAATTATTAATGTTCTTCTTCTTTATATTATTAATATTTTAAACAAATTTAGTTATAAAAATATAAAAAACCCGGTTGAGCAGAGAAACCATAGTTGTTTACTTAATAAAAGTTAAAATAAATGTATTTATTTGTCTACACATTAAAAATAATTATAATATAATTTAGGTTATAGATATATATTATGGATTACGGAATTCATTTAAAATAAATGATGTAATATAATATTAAGAATCATGTAATATCAAGATGTAACTTCGTTATTGAAGTATTTTTATATTTAGATTATTTTAGCTTTCATTATTATTTAATTATTCTTACGATATTTTGATAATCATAGATGTATTGTAATTAATTGTATGTATTTTGGGAGATAATTTAGACTTTATAAAATGAAAGAAATACTATGTGCATCACACTTTTAACTTTCCCAAATAAGAATAGTGATTTGACCTTATTGAATCATATGTTATATAAATAAATTACATTAAAATGGCCAAATATGTATAAGTCAAGATAACAAATAATATAATACATATATATTTTCTATTGCAATATATTAAACTCATTATATAGTACGGTTACATGCATGCAATCATCTAAACTACACTTCTAAATTCCACTCGAAATTATCCATCAAGCTCCAGCCAAAATAGCTTAATTATTTCTTCACATAGAATAAATGAATAGATAGATGGAGTATAGGTCTTTACCATTTGTACTGGAGCTGATAATTTCTTTTGATAAAATAAAGGAATAGTTGTTAATTTCTTTTGATACAAACAAGAGAATAGTTGAAGTATATGTCTCTAAATTCCTATTGGAGTTGATCTTGAGTGCTTTTTTCTTGCACTGTTGTAATCTATGTAAGTCATTATTTTTTTACTATATTTTTAAGACATGATTTACAATTGATTTTTAGAGTTACAATTAGACCACTCAAATCTCTAAAATATGATCCTTTTATATATAAAAAATTCGAGTATTCTAGCCGATTATTTAAAGATCTGATTATGATTAGATAAGTGAATGAGTTGGGTTGACGATTTTATTACCTCAATATAATATGTTAAAAAAATCTTGTAATGCTTCAAGATTCAGACTTCATGCTAGATAATTGCTATTGTTTTTTTCTCATAGGAATGAAGATGAAGTTGCAATAGTTTGTAGTTTGAGAATGATGGTTCAAAAGTGTAACGGTAGATTAATTAATTAAGAAAATAATGACAAAATTGGGTATTCAATTCATTACAAAGGTTGAATGCAAGAACAATGCAAGCGTTTTATTTCCTACAAAGGTTTAATGCATTGGTGCAGTTTCATGCTATGGTATGCCATACAAAGGATGAATGCAATGATTTAATGCAATGGTGTGTTTTCATGCACTGGTACGTTTTCAATCATACAAAAGTTGGATGGAATGGTTCAATCAATGAGTAATTTAATATAATGACATGTATTTTAGTCCATGCCAAAGGTCATGCTAAGAGTCAATATTTAATACAATTATCATAATAAAGTTAATAATAATAATAAGATATAAATAATTAATTTTAATTGGGAGGGACAATTTGATCTTAATAAAAAATGAAAAAAATATTTAAGAGATTCACACTTTTATAAGATATATAGATATAAATATAGATTAATTGCAACATTATTTTATACATAAATATTTGGGCAGATTATTGAAGATATATTATTTCAATCATACGGTCCAAATGAATTGCTCGGCGTCTGACTATTTTTAGCTCCTTAGGCCAACGCACCCTCAAAGGAAACAACCAAGCAGCTCACACGGCATAATCTCGTGTACCATCAAATTGGATTCAGGAAGGAGTGAGTTTGAGTTTTAGCCAATCATGATGTGGGTAGTGTGGGTATGACAGGGCCGGCCCGGCCCGGCCCTTGCCGAGCAGAGGCAGGCCCAGGGGCCCATAGCAGACGAACCGGCCCGGCCGGGTAACATGTTCGGGCCGAGGCCCATAACGAGGAACCGGGCCGGACACGACCACGTTAAGAAGATCTTGGGCCTGTGGGCCCCGGCTTTTTTTAAAGGGGCGCAGCGAGCGCTAACGTGGTGCCGTTTAATGCCTGCGGTCTGCGTTTGTCTTACAGAGCAACGATGAATGTAGTTGGTTTAAGCGATGCGTTATTCATGACGGTAGTTTTGTAACGTGCATGTTGTAATAGCGGTACTTGTATAAGCGTGGTAACGTTTGATTTAAGCGATATGCGTTTGTTACAAAATAATGGATTATATATAACAGTGGTAATAAGCGTGGTACCGTTTAAATCAGCGTTACCACGTTTATTGCTTCTGAGAATCAAAGAGATACATAAAAGGGGATATCACGCTTCTTCAGTCGCGTCGTTTATGCATGGCTAATGACTAACAATGATCTGAAATCTTATATTGAAGAATTATATTGAAATTTAAGGATTATCTGGCGTGGGCTTGTTCGTTCGATCTGATCTACTGATCTACGTTTAACCGGGTTCGGTATTATTTACCAAACTTTTTATAAATTGTGATATTTTTTATTTTAAATTAATGGCATCAAAGCGTAATTTTGGTAAAAATGTTCAAAGTCTTTAGTCTTGAAATATGTTACATGTCTAATGATTATGTTAATTTAGAGGATGATGATCGTATGGTAGAGGCCTACCGTTATTAACTCGTCAATCTTTTGGGATCTCTTCTTAATAGAAAGGAAAAAAACTTCATGGTTGAAATATTTTAATGGGGCAAGTGAAAAACAAAGCGGCCGAGCTTGTATAGAACAGCAAAATTTCTTCTACATCATGGAAAGCAGATTGGGGGTAAAGGGGAACGGTCATCTTCTTTAGACACTTAGCGGGTCATAAAGATACTTTAAAGATAGTGGCGTTGGGGAGGGTGAGTGCCGAGGCCCATTGATATCAAACGGTGAACTTTTTGGCATCTTGAACATAAAGTTGAAGCCTTGAAATTTATGTCAGTGGTTCTTTTTAATCATTGTGATGGATGGCGTTTTTGCTAAATGGATTCAAAAATGTCGTTAATCCCAGGCTTTATCACATGTCCTGCATTACTCTTTTCTGAGCACTATCTTTAATATTTTAAAAATGAAAAGAGATCTTCTAGGTAACACTCTTATGAATTTGCCTTATAAAATGTCATTTTATTAGTGATATTGAATTGTCTTTTGGATTTTGATATAATGTGTGTAACATGTAAATTTGGATTAGATAAAGATTGGGTCAAAAAGAAAATTATATATTTTAGATCGGTGCTAAACATAACAATATTCAAATTTCGGAAAGGTATACTCGCATGTGCGATGATTACAAATGTTTGAATAAGATTACTTCAATTTCATTTGATAATAGATCCGCTAATACCGTTTCAATCGAAAAATTAAAGGCCTTTTATTAAGCGGATTTTAGTGAACTTTTTCATGTTAGATGTTTATCGATCCTTGATTAGTTGCTTAAAAGTGGAATAAAAGTTGTTTGAGACGAGTTTATTTTACCAATTAGTAAAAACCGTTAATTTTGTTAATGGGGTAAGAAGACATGAATATAAAAAAAATGAGATTTGAGGCTTCGGTAAGAAGTTTAAGAAATTAATTTTGGATTGTGAAAGCTAGATGGAGACTCAAACTTACGATCTACTTGGATTCGTGCATATATAAAGGAAGAAATCTTCGATTTTTTAGCATAGGAAGTATGCTCCGATTGGTGAGTATGTACCGGCTGCATACTAATTGAAACATTGTTACTTGAATTACTTAGGATTTTTTAGAGCAGCCCAAAGATTATACTAAAGTTTTTCAACTGTTCAGGCAAATATTAAATAACTTGCTTTAGAATGTGTCGTTAATGCTACCAAATTCGTATGACTAAACATAGAAATGATTATCTTGCTAGAGATATGATTAGAATATGGAAGATAAGTTTTAAAATATTTTCATGCTATCAACGTCACGTATGCAATTGGTATAATCTTGGATCCTAATTAAACGTTTTGAGTTTTATCAGAAATCGTGTGCTGAATCTTTACTACCCTTTAATCGAACTAAAAGGTTTCAGTGTTTAAAATGGAAGGAATTCAGTGATATGTATAACATGTATAATGCAATCAAGGTATGGACAAGGTAAGGCAGCATGGCAGCTTGAGTAGTATCTAGTTTAATGTGGTATAGGAGTTAAAATACGAAGTCAACATGATCACCTTAGAAATGCGTTACAGCTTTAGGTGAGTAGGTCCCCGATCGCTCCACAAGACCTGAGGCCAGGGTTAACTCAATATTTATCTACTAACTTTGAGTTAGATATATTAGTAGAAATCCTTTTTGATATAAAAATGGGCAAAAGGCGTTTTAGGTCTTATCTATTTAAGATGCTTAAAAGAAATATTTTCTATCTAATAATAGGCAATAGCAGTGAATCCAGCATTTAGCAAACTGTCTCAAAGGGCTTACAGAAGCTCGGCGATTGAGTATGTGTGAGGTTAGATGACGGTAGGATCATAAAGATAAAGACACGGTCTCATGGGCGGAAGAAAAAGATATGTTCAATGATCTTGGCTGACATTGAAGAAGAAATTGAGAGAAACCTTCATTAGGCGTTGAAAAGACTCCGACAAAGAAAGTCGAAGATGAATTAATTGATAGATTAAATTGGCAGGTTTTAACTTAATAACTTTTTATTATTAGCGGAAACTCATGTAAACTCTGGCCATGCAGTATAAAGCGTAGACTGACTCAAAATAATAAAATGTTCTTTTTATTCCATACAAATAGACTCTATTGTTTTTAAACTTAGCGTGGTACGTTACGATGCAGCGGTACCACGTTTAATCGAAAAAAATGGATGCAAAAAAATGCCAAAGCTTACGCCATTTTTAGGATTAAAAGCGTGTTACCGTTTATTTGCTAGCGGTACCGCGCGTTCAATCGAAAAATTAGGGTGTAGGGTTCGAGCATTGGTGAAACACAATTCCTCAATCTTCAGAAAACCAAGCCAAAATTTATAAGGCACCGATGTTGTTCTACAGCAAATCATCTTTGATTAGTTAATTACATTATATTAGTATCAGTTGCTAAAATGGCACCAAAAGAGCTCCCAAAAACAAAGGAAATTGTTGAATTGCAAACAAGAAATAGGGGAGAGTCAGCAGGCCTCCTGATATACCCGTTGCTTTTGAGAGGAAGAAGATGTAGGGATTGCAATGGCCGAAGGAAGTTCGAAGGGTAGGAGGTGGAGGTACTAAGACATCTGAGGCGGGAATGTACCTTGATGAAGGAGAAATCAAAGCGGTCACGGAGTATCTTTTATTCAATTTTTAGATCTTGCCAACTTAATTGTTTACTACTTTACTAGTAGTGGTATCCCTTGTAATTGTGTATAAGTTTATGAATCCGTTATTGCGTAATAATGATAGTGAGGAGTGCTTTGGTTTAATTTTAATAATTCAGGAATGCAGGTATTATAACGGGCTTGATTTGTCAAAAACATTTGAAGTATCTTAGTTTGGGGTGCGGATGATTACCCGGAAGGGGATGAATGCGCTGGCGGCGGTCGCGTGGCATTGTGTCGAAACTTAACAATGATAAATGAGAGTTAAGAAAGAAGGCATAGTGTATAAGAATAACTTGAATGAGTATGCAAAAACTGAACTTTGGAAAGTCATCAGAACTTTTGCCATCTACTAATTAAAGCATCCGGGCAAGTTGTTGCATTACCGTTTGTTATGTAATTACATATTGAATTTCTGCGATGGGATTTAATATCTTATAACATGTTTTCATGTGTGAAGTCGACCATGATATGGCATGATTATCTCTCATTTGAATTCAGTTAAATATGAAGGTTCACATTGGAGAATATTAGATGGGTTGATTTAAGAAGGCTGCAAAATGGGAGAGAAGCGTCGTTGATTAAGCGGGGAAGTCTTTATGTGGGGCCCAGGGGTATTGCGGTGCAAATGGGGAGGTGTTTGAAACATTTAGCGGATGTTGAGATGAGGTGTGGAGGTTCAACAGCTAAGCACCCCCCAAAAGTGGGTACCTCTCCTACTTTGTTGTGACACCGATTAAGGCGACCGAGGCACTTTGGAGAAGCGGGGTCCTCTGGATTCAGGATCATTCAGGTGAATATGATGTGATTGGAGCCGGAGGGTGAGGGTGGGGCCGGGGCAAATCTTGGTTCAATTTGAAAACATGTTTCCATGAATAATGTGCTTTTGAATATTGATTATATTGATGTTTAGTATTCGAACAATTTAGTTTTATGTTATCGCATTTCTTTATTTTCATTTGAATATTAAATATATTTGATTTAGCATTTGATTACACTTTAGAATTGTTGTTAATGTGGTATGTTGACTTTAAATCAGGCAATTATTTGGTGAGCAATTGCTCCATTTTGGGTATTAGCATTGGTACCGGTAATTTTAAAAAGGTACCACGTTAATCTGCGATAAAATAAGCAGCGTTGTGCGTGCCGTTTAATATAAAGCGGTGCCGCGTTAATGCTGATCCCGGAGACCAGCTCTTGCTGGTAGGTAGTTTAATATAAGCGATGCGGCGTTAATGCCAGGCACCAGGGGCTTTCGGGCCGGGCCGGACGAATCTACATGAATATTGGGTGGGCTCGAGCCGAGGCGCGAGGCAGGGCCCGATCCCTCGGCCCCAGTTAGTTAGTGGGCAGGGGGGCCGTTCGCTGAACTTTAGTGGGCGAAGGGCAGTCTGGGCAGGCCCGGTGGGCAGACCCCGGACTGACCCACGAGGCCCCCAGGCCGATAGCCGTGTCTAATGTGGAGTTATTTTAAGTGAAACAAGCACATTAGCGTAGAAATTGAGCTCGTGTGCAGTACACGTAAATCGTGATTTAAGCTCTTTGTGAAATTATGGGTGAAATATGGAAAAGCCTAAAGATACACAACTTCATTTTGAATCCAAAAGAAACAACCAAGCAAACCATTAGTTAAGTCTCATTATTAAAGTTAAGATTAAAATGTTAAAATCACCATATATTCATTTAAAACATCCTTCTTTCCTTCCTTAAGCTTCCAGTCAACTTCGATGAGAGAGATGTTTAATGTTCCAAACTTAAGATGATAAATTTAACATATCGGTTCAACGAATTCGTTCACAAATTCAACAAAAGATGGTTTCGTCAGGGATAAAAAATTTATAGGCTGGGCCATGATTAATATAACAAAACCTAATCTTAAGGCATGTTTTTGTTAATTGCGTTAAAACATGAAAACTTTCAAAGTTATGTTTTAAGTTTGAATATTTTCAGAATATATTTTGAGGTATTATCATGCGTCAATATTTCTTCGCCGGAATTGTACTTCTCCTTCTTCTTCCAGTCATTTTTTGTAGGTCGGTAAACTTTGGTGCAAATGGTTTGTTTAACTTGGAGAGGAGATGAAGAGTTGATGACTGATAAAAGTTTGAATTAAGTGGGTTGGTTAACAAATTATGTGTGGTTGGGTTAGTAAGGAGGATAAGATATGTTTATATTGTTTTCTAATTACTTTTTAAAAATTGATTTTAGCTTCGAAAAATATAGGTGTCGCGATTTTTAAAAGTTCGGGTGCAAAAATATAGATGCAATTGGTATTTGAAGGTTGAAAAGTATAGATCTTTATTTGATGATTTCGAAGTTCGGTCACATTAGCCTTTTTGTTATTACATAACAAAGTCTTACTATCTCAATTTTTTGTAACAAAATCATATGTTCCGACTTATCATGGATAATTGAGACATAAATTGAAACATATGATCCTATAACTAATCTAATACGGTGTCAAATATAGGTTGGGCTCGACGAGATCCACTGGGCTTGGATTTATCAGTGGCTCAATCAATAATGTCCAGTTCAATACTATTTGCTCAATACAGCATTGAATAAAATGTAACATTGTGTCTATTGACGTCGGACAGCCCATTTGTATCCGATCAACATTAGAAATATTCTAATAATGGAGACTAAAATGACAAATTTGATACATGTAAAGAATTTAACAATAATTAAATAAATATTAAAGTAGTGCAAATAGAAAATGAATTGTAGGTTTTACATGATTATATTAATTTATTTGATACTCTCTAGTTATTATCTTTTGTATTTTAGTCAAATTTTTTTGTTTCAAATTACTTGTCTTTATGCTTGTAAAATTATAATTCATTCGATGTAATTTTTAATATTTTCTTATCAAATTATCAACCAACAAATGATATGAACAATTAAGTATCATTCTACGTTTTAATGCTTTTTGACAACTTTTTCGTTTTACATCATGTGCAAATGGCCCATAAAGACAACTAAAGGGAGTGTGATACAAAGAAGAATTTTTATTATTTATGATAGGCGGTACAAAATAAAACCCACTCGAGGGGAAAAATTCCTCGGTGTACCAGTTTATCAAATCGAAGAGGATCGGTGTCCAAACTATGAGTCCACTAAGTGTTTTGGCGGCAGGTTGTGAGATGTTTGACTTTCTTGACTCGAGGCTTGATAGAGGCTTGACTTATGAGTTGGTTGAAGCTTGAAGCTTGGGCAGGCTGAAACTTTATTTGGGCTTGAGCAAACGGCTTGATTTAATTTGGGATAGGAGGCTTGCAGGCGGCGCGGATAGATGTCGCAGTGGCGATGGAACTAATCTTGGTTTGGACTTGGATATGGTCGAGGCGAGGGGAACACTTAGTTGTATTCCGTGTTAGTTTGTATGGAGCTGATGCTGGAGTGCTTTGACTTGATCTCCGGTCTATGTTAGACTTGATGGACTTACTGTAAGCGTTTGCAGCGTGGGACTTGCTTTGAGTACTACTAGCGGGACTTCGTAGCTGGATAAGCTTCTGACATGATGAGACTTTGGGTTTATTACTCGGGAAATACTTCATCTTTTGTGGTGAACTAGGTGGCTTGAGAGGCGCTTGTATTTGAAATATAATTTAGTGCCTTGATATGGCAACGATTTGAATAGAATTTCGAAACCAGTAATAGATTGATGGAAGTCTGGCTTTATCTTATGTGAACTTAGCGAACTTTGTTCTTTGTAGATTGAGGCTTAAGGGATATAGCGCATGTGGGACTTAGTGAGTTGGCCTCGCTTGGAGGCAATGATTTGGCCTCAGCTTGGGAGCAGTTTTAGCTTTGAGCGGCGTTAACGAGCTTTACTATAGTGGCTTATGCTTGTTTTGTTCTTTGTGATGATCGGTATGAAGGTGGAGGCTTTTCAATATAGTTGATGATACTGTCGACTAGGCCAGGGGGCCTTAACCGGCGTGTTTTACGCCTAGAATCCAACTATAGGGATTGAATGCTCAGTTTATTCCTATATTTGGGATTTGATGAATCAAACCTGAAATTTATCAGTGTTCATCCAAGTTTTTGAATAATTAGGGGCTACGTAGCTTAATCTTGAATATTCGAAGCGTTCTTGAGAAACTTTCATCCAATTCTCATCATATTTTGCTTCAAACTTGAAGAATTATTGCGTTTGTGCAATAATTATTCTTAATTTTAAACTTTGTTTTGGCCACACAGGAGGTGTTTCAGAAGGCCCTTGCGTGGTGTTTTCTTTGGAGGCTTTAGAGAAAGCAACGGAGGTTTTTACTACATATTTTCTCAGGGGTTTTGGTATGGTGGAATGTTGTGTTTTTGTGAATGATTTTTATGATGATGGAAGTAGTGAAAATATTAAATAGGGGGTATTTATAGGTTTTAAAGAACTGAATACTTGCCGATTGACCGGTTTGAATTGGTGGATCGCGATCTTGGCCAGTTGAATTTTGAGGTAAGATGCAGACTGTCGGATAATTTAATTACTTTTGCCTCCAAGTAATAGAAATAGGCGCCTATTCGCATCAAAGGAAGGTTCGGATTCTTTTTTGTGGTTAAAAACATTTTAAATGATCGCGGATATTTTGGGCGCGATTTGCCAGCGCATGACACGGAGTCTTTGATTTCGAACCACGTAGCTTTTGTATTCTTGATTAGAATACACATAAGCTTTGGTCTTGCGTTATCTGCAGTGGTTTTAGATTAACATTTTTTGGTAGCGTGGCTTTCAAAATGTTCCATATAGCCGAATTTAAGAAATAAAATTAGGGATTTTCAGCCACGTGGCTTTCGAAATGTTCCATATCATCTTAATTAATTTAGTTATTTTTTTGATAAATTTTCGGTGTCTATAGGAAATATTATTTACTTGGGAATTGATATCTTACATACGGAGTATTTAACTTCATCGAAATTTTAGTACTATTGCTCATCAATTTATGTACGCCACTGGAGTAATAATGTTAGGACGACCGAGCGACCAACCATATTCACCTTCACCTCCTTGTATTCATTAAATTCAGCCAACTACCTAGGGTACATATTTCCTGCTTTCTATCTTTTAATTTCACTAAGAGTATTAAATTTTTAAATTTTTTAAATTTAACATGTTAATAAATTGTGAACATTTTGCTTTATGCATCAATGTCAAGAGTTCAAGACTTCAAGCTATTAGAAATTCGATACTCCCTCTATTTTTTATAGTTGTTAATTTGAACAAAACAAAAATATTTTTTATAGTTATGCGTTTTAAGATAATGAATAACATTTTACATTTTAATATCTTTTTTATTATTTTTATACTTCCAAAAATGTAATCAGCCGATGATATTGTTTGATTGTCATTCTACGTTTTAATCCTGACTTTTTACTATTTTTTATTTAATTTATGTGTAAAGTCTTCTTCATGACAAAGCTAAAAAACAGGGAGGCTGTAAGTAGGAGCAATCAATGATTAATCAATACAATTGGGATTCCATGTGGGTAGAAGCGAGGAACAAAGGTGCCTTTGAAGTAGGAATAAATGTGTGATTGAAGTTTATATGATTTACATCTTTTGAATTATGTTCCATTTCGATGACTACCATTGGAAACCCATGCTACGTCAAATTCGAAACCAATGAGGATCAATGATACAAGTACTATTCATTTATACAGATTAAACATAGTGAGGACAAAAAAATAAACAGTGTTACATTATTGAAGAATCAATTGACTGCCAAAAAAATCTTTCAACAGGCAACAGTAGTTGAATTCATATCTTTCCAATTGATTAAATTGAAAATAACTGGCTGCCACCACCCAGACTTTATTTCTCCTTTTACGTGTGTTTTTAGTGAATGTCTGTAAGATAAAGAATCTCAACTGCACAAAAACCCCCTTTTAATATTTCCCTTTCACCATATCCACATATCATCAGTCCACTGTGACTCTCACTCAAGACTCAACACGCACGGAGCCATTTTATATTTCTTCAGCTAATCAACAACTACTGTTACATTTAACTATTTTATGCCAAATATTTTGGTAATTATCGATGGTATGGTATACATTATATTGTTTTGACACCATAGTCATAGGTTAAGATTTGAGTTATGATATCATTTTGAGTAATACTCTTTATTATATTTTATTAATATCATATTACGTATTTTTATTTTTTAATTATGAATAACTTTGAAAAATCGATAATACATATTTCACATTGTTAACAAAGTATAACATAAATTGTCATACAACATGTGTAACAAGACTACCGGACAGTCTATTTTTCATTGAGATCATGCCGTGCATACATTTTGTTTTGTTTTTTTCTTAATTTATAAATTAATTTAAAAATAAAAAATAAAATACGTTTCATTATATTAACAAACTAACATAGATTATCACTCAAAATGAAATTATACGGTTGAATTAGGACTCAAATATTATGGCACTATTCATGACAATTTCCTTAGTCTCAAGATCTATATCATGATATGATAGCCTTTCATTTCATTATCACACCACTCTTTTCACTGTTTCTCCTCAAAAACTCATATCTCCCTCTCTAAACATACATATATTGCACAATATACATAAACTACAATTCCTAATGGCTGAAGAATTTGAGCAGTATCATGTTCCACAACAAAGTCGAAGAGATAAGTTAAGAGTATTAGGAACACAAAACCACTTAGAACAAAGCCTACAAAATTGTTCATCTTTTGGAGGAGTATCTTTTTATGATCAATCATCTTTAGTCTCTTCATACTTGCAAAACTGCATTACCAATGAACAAAAATCTACCAACCAGCATTTTGGTGACAAGGCCCATTTAGCCCGAAATTCAAGCCCGGGGACTATTAATAAAGGTGTGAGTTTCACAGGTTATGGTTTAGGAGAAAGTTCATCAAGAATTTTGATGAACTCTTCTTCATCTAATGCTTCAGTTATGGATCTTCAAACATCAACTACACAGTTAAACCCTAATGTCCAACTTCAAGATTTTTATAAAAATATCAACACACCACACCAAGAAGGCTTTAAATATAATCTTGATCAGTCTTTTCATTCAAGTAGTGGTAAAGGGTTGTCATTATCTTTATCTTCACATCAAAATTACATCCCTGGAAGCGGAGTAGATGGCGGTGGAGGTGGAGTTTTTAGCTGGGATAATAATGAGGTAGGTCCAGTTTCTTTAGGGTATTTCATGGGGTATGCTTCTATGTTGAAAGGGTCAGGTTTCTTGAAGCCTGCACAACAGTTGTTGGATGAGCTTTGTTATGGTGCAAGAGGGATTTATGGTGAAAGATTTGAAGTTGATGAGTCTGCTTTAATTTGTAGTTTGAGTGAAAATAATGCAATTATTGATGATACTCAAAGTTGTAGAGATGGAAGTGACAACACAAGTAGGAGAAAATCAAGATTAATTTCTCTACTCCATGAGGTATATTTACAAATTTGATGCGATGTTTCATACAATTTTCTATCTTTAATTTAATTTGTAGCTTGTCGACTAGTATTTTGGTGCACTTTTGATGTAACAACTAAGATTGGCTGCATTATTAGCAGCTTGCAGTTCATGTCTCTTTTTTTTTTCTTTGCCAATTTGTCCAACATACATAGATGTTCTTAATTTATTTTATTTATAAACTTCATGAACTATTTAAACTATGTTCTCAACGATAAGAAGTGTTATTGTAGACTTTTACTGTGCATAATAAGTGTTACGGACTACTATTATACTTCTCAACGTTGTAAGAAAAAATACTCCTGTGTTAATTTAGTAAATTTATTATGACAAATCTAGCGAGTTGGATTTGTATTCGGGATCAAGATGAAAGAAAATCAAAACACAGCCATTCATTGTTTATTTTCAATCTAATTTCAATTTTTAAATCTCAAATAAACACAATGGATTAGGTCCAAAGTTAATTTTTAAAATATGCATCCTCCATTCTCTTCCACTTCCCTTCTCTAGATTAATATTTTAAATTTGCCCTCACCCTAATTAAGGTGTACTTTTAAATTTGCCCTCACCCTAATTAGAGTGTACTTGTGACCAAATAAAACATTAATAGCCTTTAGTTAATGAAAACAGGAGATCATATTCTCTAGCACCCAACAAAGGTTTAAATTCATTTTTATGTATTGAATACTCGTCTGTTCGAGTCATTTTCTTTTTTTCTTTTCTATAATTTTTAATCATGTATGTCTTTTTATTTTTGGTATGATCCAATAAGGGTAACTTAGACATAAAAATAAGAAAATTGATTCTAATATTTCCATATTGCATAAAGAGTTTCTTCCACTATAGATGCTGTGCTATCCGAATAAAAATCCAACAAATTCTTTTGAACGTGGTGAACTAATAATATTGTTAACTTTCCTAGCATTAGAATGAAAAAAGTGTCCCAAAAGGCCTTGAATTTCTCTGTATAAAGCTCGTATGTATAGTTCGTGTACTAAAGTAGTGTGAATAATACAGAGTAGTATCAAAGTTCTTAATTGTTTTTGAAGGCAATGAGAGGGGAATATATGCACAATATTGGTAACTTAAAGTATCTGGCAGTATAATGTTGAAAGAGGTCAGAGTGTCCTAAGTTTGATTTTAATATATAAGTGATAAAAGTAGAGGTGTGATCGGGCCAGGTTTATCGGTTTGATTGAAGAAAAAACCCAGGAAGCGGTTTTCGGTTTTTGAGTTGAAAAAAATTTAGTGCTTTGTTGTTATCTTGCATTCGTTATGATTTGCATTTTTGGGGTGCAAATTTTATATTTATATTTGAGAACTAGCATTTAGTCTTTAGACTATGATGCTTAGATCATATAAAATAAATATGATATCAAAATACAATCATTTAAGCAACAGCAATGAAATGAATAAAAGCAAGCCAACATAAATGGTACATACCAAAAGAAATAGTAAAAATCACCAAAATCAAAATAATAACAATAATAGAGTTCAAAACTCCAAATGTCAAAAACAAGAATAATAATAAATTCAAATATCCAAAAATAAGAATATAATAAAAAGTTCAAATGTCCAAAAATCTGAAAATGATGAAATAAATCGATACATCCAAAACTATTTATTTGTCAGCAAAGAAACTTCGATGTATAATTCGGCGTCTATGATAAAATAGATATATTAATTATTCACGTATATAAACATGTAAAATAGATATATTAGTTAATTTTGTTTTTTTTAAATATAAATGTTAAACGGATAGGACTGGAGGTTTATAATCCGATTTTGTGAGAATCGATGCGCCGGATCTTGTCCAGGAATTTTAAAGGGTGGCGAAAAAGCTTGTCAAGTCGGCCGGACTTTTTATCAGCTTATTGCCAGGTTAGGTAATTTGTCAAAACGGCCAGAACCCCTAATCAAAAGAATCAGTAGGTAAATTCAACTTTCAAGATTTCTATGATCTTTTATAATCTTCTCCATTTATTCCCAACTGATTCAGTGAATAGCATGCTCTTGAGTCTTGAGTCTTGAGCAATCTAAGTATTGGAAGAAAGCCATATTTGTGTAATATCCTTATGTGCATCAACACAAATATAAAATCTTTTATAGATGCAAGATTAAGATAGCCTTAGGAACCTAATTGTAAAGTTCACTTTCTGGGGGACTAAGGACTTATAAAAGACAATGAATCGAGAGTCTACGCTCTCTAAGGAGAACTTCAAAAAAGGGAAACTAATATACGTGCTACTGCGCTTAGAGACACACTTATGGTACTACGTTAAGGAAATGCCCGAAAATTAAATAGAAGGTTATATTGTTTACTATTTTAATCAACGACTGCATCAAAGATGGAGTGTTAGTTCATTGGAGAATTCTTAATTTAATACTATTCGACCAACTAAACAGCGTTCCTTTATCTCCACCACCTCATCTAACATCCATTATTTGTCATTAGGTTTGCAGGAGGTATAAACAATACTACCAACAGGTGCAAGAAGTGGTTGCATCATTTGAATCGGTTACTGGCCTCAGTAATGCAGCTCCCTTTGCGAACATGGCTTTGAACTCGTTAATCAAACATTTCAGGAGCTTAAAAAATGCAATCACTCATCAGCTTCAGTTTGCAACCAAATCTCAGGACAAAGATGAAATTCCAAGTTCTGGAAACTCTAAGAGAGGACTTGATTACCAGAGACCATTTCAAGTTGGACATCGACCTGTTTGGAGGCCTCAAAGAGGCCTTCCAGATCATGCTGTGCGTGTCCTTAAGGCATGGTTGTATGAACACTTTCTACACCCGTAAGTCAAAATGTAGTCTATTGGGACTTTCCTATTTTATTTCCTGCGTTGAAAAAACATCATTGATGATTTTGGCACCCCGCCTCTTGAAAATGACCATTTATGTAATCTGAAAGTGAAACGGACAAATGGAATATTAGTGAATTGTTAAAATCCTTGTTTTTCTGTTTCATACCATCCAAGTTGTTCTTTGATCATAATCCATAAGCATATTCTTCCTGATGTAACTAATGTGTTCTCTCTGCAGTTACCCTACTGACAGTGATAAGGTGATGTTAGCTAAACAGACAGGTCTGTCGAGGAATCAGGTACTTAACAATGCCTTTATTTGACATACGATTAGCTATCATTTTATGCTAAAGTTTGCAAAAAAATCATAGTAAATGTATTGTACATAACATATGAATAATCCATTTGTCTATCAAGAATTTTGGTTACTCTGTTATCAATAAACATTTACTTCCAGGTCTCAAACTGGTTTATCAATGCGAGAGTAAGACTGTGGAAGCCTATGGTTGAAGAGATTCACACGCTTGAGACACAACTGCCCCAAGAAACATCCCAAAGAAGAGATTGTAACGTGAATGGAAAGAGTGGTTCCAACTTTTATGCAAATGACTCCAATTGTTCGGCAGAATATCTAGATTTCAGATCAAAACATTCTCAAAGCAGTAGGAATGAGCAACAAGAAGTTCATTTGTCATATGATAATAGTTCGCGCCATCCTTATCAAGGGGCTATCAGTTCCAGCATGGCTGGTGGTAGCAATGGTGTTTCATTGACTCTTGGGCTTCATCAAAACATTAGCTCTGGCCTATCCAAGCCATTTCCAGGAAATGCAGCTCGACGTTTTGGATTGGATGAAAGTAGTCAAGGCTATGTAGTTGGCGAGTTTGAAGCACAAAATAGACAGTTTGGTCGAGACACTGTGGGAGGGCAACTTCTGCACGATTTTGTCGGGTGAAGGTCACTTCGAGTTTCCTTGGTTCATGCTATCGGCTTTCTGTGAATTGATGTTGCATTGTTGCTTACTCTTCTATTTTGTACGTGAGCTAAATGGTGTAGTGAGCCTTCACTCAGAGAGAATGCATTGGATAGTAGTCACTTGGTTTATTTTTGTATAAACAGTTTCAAGAAACATCACTTTTGGCTAAGATTATCCAAAATGTATTATTTAGGACCAAAATTGGAACAAAATATGGAAAAACATTATGTATGCAAATAACAAAAACAATGAAGCAATAAATCATCTATATATATAACTTTGAGCTTTTATCAAAATATTCATACCATCGTATACTACATATCCAGCACTTGCATGTTAGACTTTTGATACAAAGTACACTTAATCTATCTATGAACAATGTACACTTGATTTAAAAATATTCAAATATTATTCATACCGATTTGAAATTCAATAAACGTTACATTATAATTTACAATTTTAATATACAACAATTAAATATTTACATAAGACATTCGAATTCAATTCCAATGTGCCGGTCGAATGACGAATGAATATATCGGTAGAACTGAAATGGCGCCATCGTCCAAATCCACCTTGGGGTGCTGATTTCGAATAATGTTGACGCATTCTATTTTTCCATATACTAGAAAAAACTACATCCTCCCCTAGTCATTAAAAGAATATCATCATACAGGATAGAACTTAGCTGTGACTTGGGACCCAACTCTATGGTGTGCATTGTTGATCCCCAGATTTGAGAAGGGCAATCCTCTGTGACCTAGAAATACTTTGCCTGTAAGTCAAGAGGTCAATGTAATTCTGGAGCCGATAGCGGTCTGCGTTTGTCAGAGAAAAGGGGGGATTAAGAATGAGGAAAGGTGCTTCCACTAGAACGAATTTCAAGAGACGCACTGCCTTAGTATAAGATACTTCTGCACTTCCAATATCACCCATGTATTCCTTAACCTGCAAAGGGTATGCGAAGGGTCAAGTAAGAACAGCTATAGCAAATTCGAAGAGATAGAATAGATTGAAGTGTAGCTCAGAAATTCATATGTCATAACATTTTCTTCTTCAGTACTTGCAACACTAATATATATCTTAAGAGACATAATGACGGTAAAGAGTTTATAACAAGAAAAGGATTGGTACAATACTCACTGCACCATGTTTCCCCATATCAAGGGAAGCTTGATATATTGTCTCCATTGCATCTGGCAACTCAGACGTTCCTATCGATAAGAAAATATAAGATTAGTGTTTCAAAAACATCTTGGCATTAACGAAGGGAGGAAAGGTTTGAATGTTGAAATATATCAAGAGAAATATTTTTTTTTTCGTAATTGAATACGGAGTATTTTTTTATAGAAAAGAACTTTAGAAGACAACTTAACAGAATCTCAAAAAGATTCAAGCGGAAGGGTTACACAATGGAACAGGAAAAGAACCTAGTTACCAGGCTCGATGACCTGTGCAAGTCCCTCTGCATGCTCAACTTCAAGAAGAAATGCCCTCTCAATCTCAAAGCATATTTTCATTGGCTTCCTGCTGTAGAGTATTTCGTTAGACTCTTTAACACCAGGATTGTCTTGGGCAGAGCTTCCTTCAGTAGCAGACACTGCATGTGCATGACATACATCTAATGCTTGTTTCCAAACAGCAAGAACCACAAGCTGAATTGAAAGTGCTTCCAAATGTTTTTTCTCTTCCATCTTCAAGACCGAAGACATTTAAAATCATAAATATTAATCAAATGGATTGTCAGAACATGGTATAGACTATGGAGGAGATAAAAATGATGCAGATCTAGTCGTTAAAAGATAGAAATTGCATACTTAGTAAGGGTTTCAGACATTTAAGTACACATTATAAATAGAACATTTGAACAGAATCTGGTATCCAGACCAGGTAAGAACCCTAAAGGATTAGCCCAGTTCCGAATTAAACTCAACGCTGATACAGACAATGTAGGTCTCAAATCCAGGTATGCGAAAAGAGGGCTTGCATGTTCGGTTTTTAAACAAAAGGCTAAAAACTCTGGCATATTAAAGTTTTTAGACAAAGGTGGATGCGCATTTCTTGTAACTGTATTTTCATACTGCATTTAATATTCTAATTGTAGAGGTATCTGCATTTAATATTAATTTTAGGTTTCACAGAAGCAAATAAACTTATAGGGGGTGAGTCTCCTCCATAAAGGAAAAAAAAGGTGTTTTTGGTGGTAGAACCATTTAGTGGTTGCCGTGAAATTTTCATTTACAAGGAGAATGAAAGAAATCGGATACCTTAACTTTTACTAATTCAGTAATAGCAAATGCACACTGCTTCAAGGATTCGGTTCTTGTCACACAATCAGTTGATGGTTGCTCCAAGGAATTTAATATATTTAAGGACCCTTGTCGAGTATCGGGATCAACTCTGTGGAAGTCTAAGTTTGTAACAGGGCCAGCTTGACTAGATACCATACCAAATACGGGCACTGGAGCACTTGAAATGGATGGACCATTACCAAGAAGTAGTGGTGAATTTCCTGAGTTGGATGAGAAATAATTGACCTTTGAAGCATATGCAGAAGAAGAGTGCATAGGAGGTCCAGACACCATGACATAATCTTTGGCAATCAATTCCAGAGAATCCATCACTGTCAAATTCATATGTACGAGACGCTGAAAGTAAGTATTTTCATACTGAAGTGACTGGTTGTTGAAATTTCGGAACAAGACGGATCAATGAGGCACCTTTCAGATTACAATATAGCTGTACAGGATCCTTGGATTTCAGAGTTTCCTTCAGGTTTCTTTCAGAAAGCTGATGGCTGCCAGAACAAGCAGCTTCCGGAATTTGTGGGTTATTGCTGAACTTTAATACTGTATCAGCTTTATTCGTTGTGTTAAAGTTTCCTTTCTTATCAGCCCTTCCATCGAGAGAAAAGCCATAAGTAGTTCTAATAGGAGACCTACATGTTGAAGACCGACTCACATCATGTCCATTGGGCTCATCATCTAGACCGAATGACAGGTCCTCTTGAAAACTTTGTTCTGTATTAAACACTGGATTACGGTCTGAAATAGGAAAGCCATCTATTACTCTCTGTGATCTCCTATTCCTGGAAAGGGAATATCTCAAACACAGACAAATGCTAGTACCAAGGATAGAAACATGAGAAATCATTAATCACTTGCTTACCTCAACATGTCATCTGGTTGTTTGTAATAAAGGAACGGGTGGCTAAAAAATTCCTCAAATGTCAAACGCTCCACTGCCATTCCAGAGGAAACAATGACAATTCATAATTAGCTTATTAAGAAAAATGAAATGTTTTTTCAATTATATAAGTCACAGAATATAAAAGACAGTTTAAGAGAAATTTGTCAGAGAAAAAGGAGGGGGAAAGACAACTATGCTAGAGCATCTTTCCGTCAGTCCTAAAAGTGCAAACATTAGCACAATTCCTATATTTTGTCAGGGCCATGTCGAAAGTCGAAACCTAAGTACCTGGATTGCAGCGGAGCAATTTTCGACACAAATCCATGCAATCAGAACTCAAGTCCTTCATGTCGGGAGGAAATTGCAGGTCAGTTGATTTTAAAATGTTTTGGAGCAACTGCAAAAACATTGAGGGAAAAGGCTATGTAAGCATGAAATGGCAGTTAGTGCTACCTGCAAGATATCAATGAAAATAAACCAGCCACGATGCATCACTAATGGAGAGGGTGGATACCTGCATTTGGTTATTTCCAGTAAATGGAGTTCTTCCAGTTACAAGCTGAAAAAGAATAGCACCAACACTCCAGAGATCTGCCTGCATTATCAACTCAAAGTTAATGGAGGGTGTGCGAAAGATACAAAATTACTACACCAAAGAGCCTATTTCACCTTTGCATTGTATTTCTGGAGTTGCATTATTTCTGGAGCCATGTATAACGGCGAACCACATAAGGTTTCTGCAAGACCTCTAGGTTGCAGAGACCTGAAGGAAACAAAATTTGGAATGTGCGCATCAATTCATTCACAAAATCATACACATTCATTCACATAATCATACATCACGAGCCAACTTAACCTTTAAATCACATGTGCAGATTACAAAGAATTCAGGAGACAGACTGAGTATTTTTACATACTTGAGAGCCAAGAAGGGAAAAGGGAGTGCACAAGCAAGAAAGAACCCAAAAAGACACAGACCAAAATAATTAAACAGAAACTGAACGGCTGTTCAAAAACATAATCAGGGAAATGCCAATCTAAAGTGGAATCACTCATACCTTGCAAATCCGAAGTCAGCAATCTTCAGGGTGGAGTTGTCATCATTGGTTGATAAGAGAAGATTCTGTTTCATGAAATAACATATAAGTTCAAATAGGATGTTGCAAATTACCAGTTACAAGGGATTTACACTTTGTTTCCAAAGTTTCAGATGGCATATGTATCAATGATTTTTACACTCCATTTTGTGATAATGACACTCCACTTTAGTGTAAAAATTGATGAAAAATAATAAAGGAACGGAGTGTCATAATCAATTTTTGGAGTGTAAAAATCATTAACCTTTAAATAACATCCTTCATATTGACAAATTATTCATAGATATCTTGTCAGTGAGTCTGTTCTGGACAAGCGGTGAACGGGACCTAAATTAAGATATATCTATACATCAATAAAACAAGGAAAGAAAAAGAAGGTAGCAAGACAGGGTTTCACTGTTTTGAAAGTGAACAGGTATTCGAGCATCTAAACCTGTGCATCCTAGAGCATTTTGAGTTACAATAACAGAATGAAATCGAAAGCGAAAGATTGAACAAAAAGGATGCCTGTGGCTTCAGGTCGCGGTGTATCATGTTGTTTTCACGCAGAATCTTAAGACCCGATGCTGGATTCAAAGAGGATGAAAATCCAGTGTTAGATAATCTAAATTAATACAGAAAACAAAGTTTTATACATTGATGGAACAAACTCTCTAAACTACCTAGCTGCTGCATAAAGTGCTTTGCAGTTGCTTCAGGTATTCTTCCTTTGCGTTGTTGTATATACACAGAAAGATCACCACCTTTACAATACTCCAAAATGATGTATATCTTCCCAGGTTCCTGAACTCATACACAACTAAATTAAAAGAACTGTAAGGAAGCAGCATAGAAAGATTAATGAAATGTATTTTCAACAGATAACAGCCATATGAGAGTTCTACAGGATTTACAACATAAGAACACATTCTGCCTATGATGCTAAAAATTCTTATAGAGTCATCAATTGTAAAATCTCTCTGCCTCGTATAAGAGAAGCAGTGTATAAAAGCCGATGTGAGGGTGAATCTAGATGGCACAAAGAATACCACAATCTTCAATAACAAAGAAATGTAAATAAATAAATTAACAAATTATGTAAATAGAAATAACTCAACCATATTAAAGTCATTTGGCTCTCTTCCTAACAACAATATGATCAACGACCACGCGAACAAGGCTACTTATCATTTTATTTGCTAAGTTAATATCATTCAACTTTTCACCTACGCATTAATCCATGAAGTTCCACTCGAAATCAATGGACAATAATAGGAGTAGCCTTGTCTTTATGGATTGAAGGTCTATATTATCTCTTAGATATAAAGGAATAAATCAAAATAATTCATTCTGTTAGCGACGAACCTTTATCGAATTTAATGAAACCTGTGAGCCGTAGTAGATAGTGTTTCTGAACTTGTCTTGAAGGGATTGTGATATGTTGATATTGACGTTGGAGTAGCCCTTCACCATATAAACCCGAACAATATGCTTGAACATTTTAAATGCGGGACGCGTCTTACTTCAATAGTCTCCAACTAACTTCAACTATAAACAGATTCCACACACATTCATTCATATATGATTCTTCAGACAACTAAAAACAAACTAACTTACAACATCATATAACACAAAAAACAAACATGTGAACATCTACATTAAAATAAAATTAGTACAAACATACCCTGAATCATCTGAAACGAATATATTGGATGATTAAATCTTCCAGATACTCATAATTTCAGTTCAAGACTTTTTGCAACTTAATATCATTAAATCGAGACATATGAATCTCTTTGATAGCCACTTCCGTACCACGCACGTGATGACGAGCGTGCCATACAGTTGAAAATGAACCGTACCCTATCTGCTTCGATATTACATATTCTCCTACTTGCCTAACTTCATTTATCGAATGTTCCATAAAGTACTTTTAGTCTAAACGATCTAACGAGAATAGAATGTGTCACAAATCAGTGGTAGACGCTTTTTTGAAGTTCGAAAAATTGATGGGATTAATGTAACTTATAAATATAATTTGTGTTTTTATTGAAGATGATGAAGAAGAAAGTTGGTGGGGGATTTGTGTTTGGTTTGTCTTATTTTGGAAGAGAAGATGAAAGTTGTAATATAATTGGAATATGTCTGATTGAGATGATATTTATATAGTCCTTATTATGTTTGATCGTGTGCGTTTGATTATAGGAGAAGGTAGGTGGCCTATTTTCTTATTGGTTGGGTGTGTTAATGTCCAATTACTTGTATTTGTTTATTACGAAACCACAACTCACTTGGAGTTTAAATTATATGTCATCAACTCATGATTGTCCAACCAAATAAAATTGATAAGATAGTACGTGTTCAACCACTTCTTTAATCCCCTCATCATTTTTAATTTCTTTTATCTAAATGTTGGCTCTCATTAATTATCTAAGTGTCATAAAAATTAGTAACTTTTTACTTTTCTTCATCTCGGCCTGGCGCACACTCGGCTTCTCTCCTCTTCATACTGATCCTATATAAATGCCCCCAAGTCTTATACAAAATGCAGAAATTTGAATTTATGAAAATATCACCTGCAATTTATGAGCGTCCTTCCTCTTGGATGCAGCGACCTCATCTCTTACATCACAGATTTCCGTCCCCCTCCTCTCGCTTTTTAATTTCCACGCCACCACATCTTGTAATTTCTTTTAATTGAGGTTAGGGTTACAATTTTTCAAATTAGGGGAAGGGGTGGTGGGACGTATTTTGAGGAATTTGGGTGGTAATGGGGTTGTTTTGGGGTTTGATGGTTGTGGTGGTTGGGGAGGGGGAAGAAGGAGGAATGGGATAATTTGGAAGCGGTGGGGGCGGAGTGAAGAGATGAGTGAAATTTGGGGGTTGAAGGTGAGGAAAAGATGGTGTGGTCTTAGATTTTGAGAAGGGTATTTTAGACAATTGGTGTGGGATATGCCATTTATACAAATAATTAAGGATGAATGCTAGAAATTAAAGAACGGGTCAAAAGAATGCTATTTTGCCAATTTTCTCTATTAACGAAATGTGACATAGATTGTTACATATATATTTCTTTAAAAAGTCCAACGCTTTTGGACATAGATATTTCCCGACTCGTCTAAAAAAATCCAATGCCCTTTGACGTAATTTTTTCCTGACTCGTCTGATATCAATCCATTCATCGCCCCATGAATAATCCAGGACTCTCGGTTCGGCCATTACTATATAAATGGTGTTTTGACTTATTTGTAATGGGTGGATAGATTAAACTCAAGTATAAGTATATCAATCACTAACCATTAAATTACTCTAGTGGTCATGAGATATTATTCGCAATCATAAAGTTTCAAATTCAAATTCTTATGATGACAAGGACCAAATTAAAAAATAAAGTACATCATATCAGTTGAGTAAGCCTGATATTGGACTGGTGGCAGGGGATGGGATGAGCACCTGTTTTGGCAGGATAGTTGCTTGTCAAATGGTTTCATTATGATTCATGGTGTGGTACAGCAGAGGCATTGCTTACATAAATTGGTCTCACCTGGGAATGCCAACGGACCAGGTAACCTGACCATTGTGTCGGATTCGAGTAGAAGAGCAACATAATTACACGACTCGATAAGTTGTTTACCCCAGTGTGAGGAAAATATTATATCGATGTATCGCTCTATAAAGCCACTCAGAACCATGTAAAGTTATTATCATTTTTGTATACGTTGAACAAAGTTGTACACATCAACTCTCTCATCCAACAAGCTCAGTGTTGGGTTCAAGGTAATAGCTTAATCAAGTTCAGCCGTTCAGGGCCTTGTTTGCAGTCAAAGGTGCCCTGAGTAATGGAAGTTGTACAACACAAGAATTGCAGTTTGAGCTAAATCTAATACTTTAAGGCTTAAGGTGCTAACTTAGGTGCCAAAACTGCGGTCTCCTGCATCTCCAAGCCCAGGGATAATAAACCTGATCATCATGAACGAAATAGTTCAGTGAACTCTGACAATTATAGATGCCAGCAATAGTGATAGTATATTTTTTTTACCCTTTCTCGTTAACTGTTGGGTCGATAATTCCAGAATATACATGAAGCCTGAAAAAAATAAATGAAAACACAGTAAGCAACAAAAGATATCGCCACAGAGTAAACTTTTGAGTTAAGAACAATGGTACACACCCAGGATACTTTTCACTCAGCTTTTGAAGGGCAGGAGGAGATGCGATTGCAGACACCTGACATGATTCGGCTCATAGTTAGAATTTAGGAAGGCAATAACTTAGCAAATATATCCTCACAAATACTATGACAAGCATTCAATGACACGGTACTGTGAATTATAACAAGGCACTGAGGGAGAAATTGCAGATCATATAGCAGACGCATGGTACACCACAGGAAGTGGAACTAGGCATACATATAACATTAAGGAGGATAACAGATATTACAAAAAAAAAAAAAAATGGAATCATTAAGAAAAATTAACAGCCTACCACTTTAATATTCTTGTTATCAACTCCACGTTCCTTTATCATGTCAATTGCTGCAACTATAGTCCCACCTATGAGTAGTTTGCAAAAAAGAAGTGGTAAGTACATCGCAGGCATAGTTATTTATCACTGGAGAATAATTCATTACCAGTTGCAAGCATTGGATCAACAACAAACACTCGAGAACCAGGAGGAAATTTATCAGGCAGCCTGCATAGTAGCATAAACATCTCATAAGGTCTCGAACGCTGAACAAACAAAAAAAGGAATAACATTCTCTAAGAAAGAAAAAATTACGCAGTACGGCATTAGAAAATAATTATTGCTCAAGTATACATAAAGACATTCCAGAAGCTGCTACAGTAAAATCGTACTTGTTCAAGTATACAGTTGGCTCAAGAGTTTCTTCATCCCTGGCAATGCCTTCGCATGCAAAACAAAAAAGGATTCAATGACATAAACGATATGTAGTAGTGGAAAATAGAATGTCCTAAAAATGAAAGCACATGACAGAGCAGAATTACTGAAAGCTATAACTTATTAAGCAAGGAACCAAATCATTAAAAACATTAAGTTAAACCAGTTATATAAAACATCGGAGGGAACATAATTTCAATGCTGTTCGTACCATTCAAGTATATAAGAAGACAATCAGCCGGAAAAATCATTTTTTACCTAGATGGTGTGTCTTCGTTGCTGGCAAAATTGATGATGCATGCTCGGCCAGAGCAAGACCAGCTCTCAAGATGGGTACGATCTGCAATGAAATTGGCAAAGAGTCGGTTTCCCTTGGTAAATTCTAAGCTTCAATAGTTTATAAAAGAATATGTCCATACTACTGACAATTGATAAATGCATAAAAGACAGGAACTGACCGATACTGGTTCTCTTGGATCAATGAATTCAATGGCAGCAACACCCAGGGGTGATTGAATCTCTCCCGTGATGGTAGGCTGGCAGTAAAACCAATGATTAGAAAACATAAGTATCTTTCCAATTGACAAGTGAGGTTTAATTCAGGCATTTAAGATAACAACATTGAAACTCATTGAATGACTTACAGGTACTGAGATCCCATGCTAGGTAAAATTCAAAATGATTTTAATTTTCAAAGTAAAGGTGCAGTCATTTCCTCATTGACAAGCATAATTCATTCATTTTAACATTGGTGCTATACTGCTATCACAGTCTATAGTACCATGCAAATTATACACAGATGGTATTTCCAGCCCAGTTCTCACATTAGAGAATCTTAATGAATTATTAAGGAAGAAGCAATGTATCTAACCGGAAATAAATTGAGGGAAAAAGAACAATAGAGTTATGAATTTCTTGTAGCTCACCAGCCAATCTCTTGACGCCTCATAAAGAAGCAGCCTCCCAAGCTCAGCCATAGCATTCTCTACGGATACAATAAGCAAACATTTAAAGAAATTCATAAATTGAATCTTATGAAAGGACTCGAAAAGGAAATAGTTGAAGCAGATGCAACTAGAACATGTAGTTATCCAATCGATGAAATCGACTAAATATTGTGAAACCACAAATTCTTTATGTTTGGTTAGTTCGAGGCATATTATTAGAATTGCAGAGAAATCAATACAAATTTTATATTCAGATTTACTAACCTATTCAAATCATGACATGATTTAAGGAGTGAAGAGCGTAATTGATATTTTAAAGTATCATTATGCCAAATAAAATCCAATACAATGTAAGGGATAACTCAAACCATCAGATAAATTCCAAAAACTTGCAAATTCCAAAACTTACTAAAGATAGGGCAAGGAGTCTGTTCATTCCGCAAAACGGACACCCAATGCTTTATCAATGGATGCGGCGGCACAAAAACCTATCCAGAGATATAAAACATCGTTCAGTTAGACAATGTAACCATCCAATATCAAATTAAGCTAACAAATATATTCAGCGATATTTAACTATTCATTTCTGTGTCTTTCAAATACAATATATCAACAATTAAATACGATAACTGAATCAATAACGAAATAACCGGGAATATTGACCCAACAACAATGAAACAACTAACCAGCATTTTATTTTGAGCCATTGGCTTCTTCTCCGCTGTCGTTTGGCAATTTACAGAAAGATCAATTCTTTTGCCTGAGCTCGTCAATGAAACCTGCTTATACAAAACAAGGGTATACAATTATACATGGTTTAGCTTAAGGTAAAAACATAAATTAAGTAAAGGTGTGTTCTTTTTTAAGTTGAAATGAAATCAAGGAAACTTGTATACAAAAAGATTAGATTTTTTAGATATTTCTTTAATTCCATTTCAATTCCAATTACATTCACAAACAAACACACCTGATAAGCTAAACAAAAAAGATGGAATCTTGTAAAGTTTATTGCAATTCAATCAAATTCCAATTACATTCTCAAATAAACACACCTCACAAACAAAACAATAACAAATTCCAATTACTCATAATGATGAGATTCGGGAATGGCCGATTTTTTTTTTTTAAACACACCTTATAAGCAAAAAAATCTTAAAATATTGAATTTTGTAGCTTGCAATTCCATTTCAATCCCAATTACATGGTCAAACAAACACACCTTATAAGCAAAACAAACAAACAAAAAAATGGAATCTTGTACAGTTTTTCTACATTTCCAATTCAATTATAGTTACATTCTCAAATAAACACTCTCATATAAAAAACAAAAAAGATGGAATCTTGTAGATTTATCTGCAATTCTATTTCAATCCCAATTACATGCTCAAATAAACACACCCTATAACAAAAAAAAAAAAGATAAATTTTTAGTAGAGTTTTCTACAATTTGAGCTCAAATAAACACACCCTTTTAAGAAAAAAGCTATAAAATGACTGAAAATAAAGTGGATTTTTTTTCCATAATTAAAAAAGTATGAAATTAAAATTACCTTTTGGTTACTAGTATGAAGAAATTGGGTATGATTAGATGTGGAGAGATATAAAGGAGAGCGAGAAATGCGGGTAGAAAGACAACTATAAAAACGGGGTGGATTATAATTCAGAAGTGCCATTCTTCCTATCCTAACTAAACTTTCAATAAACTCAATTGTGTGAGCTCATTTGGAAACTTTATACCATAATATCTCTATTTGGGTTTCAACAAAAGGACAATTCAAATCAAACTAAGATGGATTCTTTTAATACTCCCTCCATTAAAAATTATTTTTATTTAATTATTTTGGGTACCAAATTTATAAATTTTGATCGCTAAATTTTTTCGTTGTCGATAATAAATAATATAGTCGTGTGGTGTCTTTACATCGGATTCGTTTTAAATATATATTTGAAATATTAGCTTTTTATAATTTTCGTGTATATAATTACAGAGATATTTACGTTTTAAGTGGAGTATGCTTGAAGTGGAGTGAAAATTAAAATGGGATAATTTTTTGGGATGGTGGGAGTAATTTTGATTATCACTTGTATTGCTTTTATTCAATCTCATTTTTATTATGGAGTAGTTGTTTTGTTAGATTTAAATTGTTTTGAATTATTTATTACATAATTGATTATAGCAAATGAATTAGGACAACGTTCAAGTCTAGATTTACTTGACATAATCAATTATGTTGATTACAAAATTTATAATGTTTTAATATTTTTAGGATATTAATTTTTAGTTTTTTGTAGTATAATTATAAAAATATGCACGATTAAATTTGTCTTAACAAACAAACATGTGGATTAAAAAGGTTGAACTGGTCAGAGTATAATTATACTTTTGTGTGTGATTAATTATTAGTTACTTATTCTTTCCGTATCAACATAAATAATTGTTTAGGCTAAAAGTATTTTATCAAGAATGTATATAAATTTTATTTTTGCCCTTTTGTAATTAGAAGTCATCTTTTTAATCCTTTTAGGGTAAAACATAAAACATTATAAAAAATATAAAGATAATGAAAAAATAATACTTTTGATCAAGATAATCAAATATTTTAATTAAAAAAAAATGAGTATACGATCATTCACTGATCGTGGGGGCCCCGCTACTATAAATCCTTACACATTATGAAGGTCAAGTATTTTAATAGAAAATTTTTAGTCTAAATAATCATTTATATTGATATATATGGTGTATGTATTAATTATGGAGTATTAATGATAGAGAACTATTGTACTCCGCATGTAAATTAAATGTGACCTTATAAGTTCTTATGAATTAATTAAGAATATTAAATATAAATTGGCTGGCTATGACATACTTTATGAATTATGATTATTGTCAAATTTATTTCAGAAATTAATACACTACATTAATAAAAAATAAAAAATATTGAAGTTCGAATATACTTATCATACTTAAGATTTAACCTGTCAAACTTATGCAACAACATGTAAATCTGTTAGAATAATAACTTCTTGAATTATCAAAATAATATTTGTACAAAAATATATACATAAATCTACTAAATAAACCTTACGGTCCAAGTTTATACTATCGATTAAAATACAAAATACAATAAAGCGACTATCTTGATGACGCATCGCGAGTTAGCGCGTACAAATTGTGAATGCTAACTTAGCTAGCGAAAATTCAAGCTGTTGTCGTCTGTGATTTGGTGAAACAATCAATGGCTGACAATTAAAACTTGAGGCAGTAGAAATAGTCCAATGGAAGTAATCGTCCCGTACAAAATGGCAATCCAACTTACGATATGTTTTGGCGCTAAATGGAACAGGATCCCGTCTTAAATGCAACGTCATTGACTTCTCCGCGGTATACTGCATAGGCTTATTAGCTAGTACTAAATCCACCCGGCAAACACTTTCAGCAGTTGACTCACGCATTATACTTGAAGCTAAGCTCGATACTCGCGGAAGAGGAAAGAGATACCGTGTCTGTTTAACGACTTCCGCGAAGCAGGGGAGAAGAATAAGATACAATTGACCCGTGGCGGTCGACTAGATAGGACATGTTGCCGGTCAAAATCACTCCCATCCAGGAAACAATCATAGGTTACCTTGCATTATTGCCCAGGCCTTTGAGATATCGAACTACCATGGCTGCCCGTATCTTCACCCGGTGCACGTAAGCTGAGCCAAAACATGCACCGAGAAAAACACAAGGCCCCAATTGATAAAAGCCAAATATAGAAGGCGACCTCTTAACGCCCGATATTTCCTTGTCGGCTAAGCAGGCTTTCGAAGAAAGCTCCCAATGATGGTTACGCTCCCATCGGGAGCAGTAGTTTTGCCCCAAGCGGACGATTTCGAGATAATATCAGCGTGCCTGGCGCGCAAAGAAAATACGCCGGTGCTTCGTGCTGCCGATACCCAAAAAATTTCAAGCTTACCCAATCGCCGTTTGAAGCAATTGCTCGAGATATTCTTGAGGTTTGAAGTTGTTTCAGATGTGCCGAAATAATTAGATCGTCTCATGCCAAGACATTGGCAGATTCACGATGATAGTAAATGCTTGAGGGAATAATCTTCAATAAAAATTGTACAAAACCGCATTGCATGGCGCTCGCCCGGTTTATGAGCAGCGTGAGCTCTTCGAGCCATCTGGCGACTTACTGAAGTCGTAGCGGCAGTTCGACCGCTACCGAAACAGGAATGCGCGTGAGCTATTCCGCCAAATTCCCCGTACATAAGGCATTATGGACATCCATTACGATGTAATTCCCGATCTTTGGTACAATGACAGAAATGTTTTGAGCTATCACCCGTTTTTGCAACGGGCAAATGTATCTGAATAATCGATGCCTTACTGCCGGGTGATTTCCGAGAACGCAACCAACCGAGCTTTATGCGCTGTCCCATCCATCCAATCGATACTTGATTTTGCCAGATCATCTAACTCCCCAGCGTTTTTTCTTTACCCGACGGGAAGTGCTGACAGCTCCCGAGTGCCATTATTTTAAGGGTCTCAATTTTTTGTCTTCGTAGCGAGACGCCCGATTTGGATGATGTGGCTTCTTGGAAGAAGCAGGCTCAGCATACATGGCTAACAGCTGCCGAAAATACGATAGTGGCAGAAAAAATACTATTATTCATGATAGATGAGGAATAAGTTACAATTGGGACTCGTTTGTATGGAAGGGGTCTTGAACCCGACCACGATTATTCACAACAAATCAAGAAGGTATCGGCGGTACTGTGTTCGCGTACCTCGACCAGCGAGGGTCGGCAGTGAAATGTGCGATCACGTGACATCGGGGCTTCAGCGCCATCAGCGGCATCAGCCCAGAACCGCAGGAAATCGAGGTACTTTCGGTGATCAGATGAGCCGGCAGTGCGTGCCGCCCCCAGAGTTCGCTTAGAAGTAGAGCGAGCAGGCTGCTCGCGTCTTCACCGTCACGTCAAATTAGGTATACATAATATGCTGTGAGAGACGGGCGTAGAGCTATTACTATCAGCCAAGCAAAGACACATTTTCAACAAACTTCACGTCACGAGACACAAAGAATTCTTGAGTAACATATCCAGGCATCTTCCATCCTTTTTGCAAATGAATATCCCATGAAAAATCGCTACGACTCTTACTAGCAAACTTATTCAATTTAGAGCTTGAGTGGCAGGCATATAATGAACCAAACACACGTATCTCAGATAAGCTGGGTTTCACACCAAATAAACACTCATAAAGGGGATCGAAAATTTAACACTTTAGATGGAGTTCGATTTATCAAATAACTGGCAGTGAGAACGCATTCACCCCAAAATTTAGTCGGAAGACTAGCCTGAAATTTCAAAGCGAGCTGACTTAAAATATGTCTATGTTTTTCGTTCTGCTCTACCATTCTCTTGAGGTACTTGGCGCATGAAGTTTGAAAAATAATCCCTCGATCACCGAACAGGTTTAAGACAAAAAACTCCGTTCCATTATCATTTTAATTGCCGTTTAACATTAGCGTTAAATAGCGTTTGATAAGTGCCAAAAAGCGAGTAAAAAGACCAAACACTTAGTTTATGGCGCAACAAAATATCCATACACCTGGTAAAATCATCAACAATAGTCAAGAAAAAAGCGAAATTTCACACGAAACCAGTATGATAAGGACCCCCATGTGTCCTTGATGTAAAATTGAAAGGCTTCGACTTTATTATTAATAACGTAAAAGCAATCGCGACTCTTGTTTTGCTGATATATAGCATCTGGTCTTATTGAGAGCTATCACTAGACACTTAAAATTAAAAGGAAGTATGCGCACGTCTTAGTGACGGATGTCCCGTCGTTGAGGCCTGAAATTGGATCTTTGTTGAAGCGGCCAGCTGTATTAGAACATTAAAATCATTACTCGGATAATAGAGACCCCCGTTCTTTGCGATTAATCAGCCCGTCGCGTATAAGACAACGAGGCGAACACGGTGTACCCTTGCTGATCAGTATCATCAGGTCAGATAGGAAGCGAGATGTCGGATTACACAAAAATCAAAGAACATGATAAACATTATGCGAGAACCAAGAAGCGGGATAATCGAACCGTGCCATATATCTTTAAACAACTCTATTCCTATATCAGGTCGCCAACCGTACATAAAAATATCACGCCATCCCGGACAATAAAGAAATATTACCCGTAACATGATTCGAGAGACACCGATGTCGATAAGCCACGAATTGGAAGAAAACTTCGCGTCGGAAGTCGTCGTTTGTGTTGGTAGTACCAACCAGAGAGAAAAATTGTTATGTCATTCGGGCCGACACAGAATACAGCGCACCGGGAAGAAACACTTCGCCCCTGCCCGGAAGCAAGTAGAGACTACGGCCACTGCTTGTGGCTCCACGGTACGCTAGCAGGCAGGTTGTGCAGCGGCGGCCAGCCGCACCGTCACGCCTGGCGTTCGGGGTTGAAACTGCCTCGGACTTGATTTTATCCCCCGCGCTCAGGGAATGTCTTGCAGGCTCGTCGATTATTCATGACCCGCCCCGATTGCAAAAGTACAGGATTACGTTAGGAAGAAGAAATCGAGGATTGTATTCGGACGTACTTTTATGCGGCGCTTTAATTGCAAAGTCATAGCATCGGTTGGATCGCAATGCGCCCTAGCTAGCATGCGAAGTTGTTCCGCGATTCGTTGCTTTATATACCCCGATCAATGGGCAACGGATCACATGGCTTAACGAGGAAGGAGATGCCCAATCGTTCTTGATTAATCCCCGGATAAAAATCATGGCAAACTTCTCTGTCGCGTTCTTTCATAAATTCATCGCTTCGTTCCTTGGCTTAACGTGTAGAAACCCGGTATTGTCGAGTTAAATCCCATGCGTTCAATTTCCCCGAAAGTCGCGACGAGGCATGGTGGATGTACGTTTTGCCCAGTAGACAATGCTAGCGATTCGTGCTTTGCGTTGCAGTTCTTGTTGTAAACCGTCTTTCTTGATAAATCCCTTGATAGTTTCGCCTCCTCGAAATCACGGAATCGTTGCTTTGTGAAATTAAATGACGTGTTAGTAATCCGTTCTTATTTAAAATTAAATTTATTTGCGTCGATGGCGAAGATGTGCGAGGTTAGGTGGGTTTCACGAATAGTGCCGTGATAAATCAGAATTTGCTTCTGCTTAAGTAGAAACGAAGCCTTGTCCGAGCGAGCCCATTGTTCATAATTCGTTGCATGAAGTTTCACCGTACTAATCATGTTACCCGGATTGTCGTTTGATCCTAGATAATATGGAGAAGAGGGGTCAATTTTCCGGTAAATAATTTCGTCATCCGGGTTATTGGGTGGGTTGATCGGTTCGGCGGTGGGAAGTCGGATGCTTCCATCGCCCAGGAGAAAATTAGTCGGGAGTCTCGGGTGTCGGATGGTGGCTCGGGGTCGGAGGTCGGACGATTGGGATGGAGTCGGGTGTTCGGTTCTTGGGGAGGCTAGAGTTTTTAACTACGGGCTACGTAATGTAATGTTAAGAGATAATAATTCTTGGATTACGAAATAATATTTGTACAAAAATATATACGTAAATACACTCATAAACATACGGGCCCCGAGCTTTATCGACTAATAACACAAAATATAATAAACACGAACATCTTATTCAACACATCCCAACAAATAAAAATGTAGGTCACTTAAATTTTTGGTGGTCAAACCTACAAGGCTACAAAGTGTGATGTTTTAGTTGGCATGCATGTATCAAATTACTAATTCTAAGTATATTTAAAATACAGTCAATTGATATTATTTTGAGGAAAATATATTCTAAGTCCTTGTTATGCTAGTAAATGAATGTTACTTATGATTTAAGAACTCAAGAATGAGAAGCCAAGTTTAAAAATAATCATCATTGTTTGATATCCTAATCAAAATATGAATAAATTGCAGAAGATGTTTTCAAATTCTCCTTTACAATGTTCAAATTGCACATACCAAGTTCTCTTATTTGTTTGTTAGTTAAAAAAAAACTTCAACCCCTCTCCCTACACAATATATCTTTAATTTGATTGAATTATTGTTGTTATTATCCAAGTTGCTAGTAAGTCACTAATCAGTTCGAATCTCTCCAGTCAACGGGAGGAATAGAGCATACATATATATTACACTTTATTGTCATTTTATGTGACATTATTACATTTCGATAAAATTGTGATATGTATTGAATATTTTTAAAAGTTTATTGTAAAATAGAAATATAATCTTGAAGTCAACTGAGCAAATCAAAGTCGTCGATACATACACGCTGGAGATGCAGAGTTAATCAACCAAGTCACTTTACAACACGTCTTGATTTAAGTACTTGCATACTATATATTAGTAAATTATATTGTAAAGGGGTAATATGTTTTTCCATGCCTTGTCTTGTAGTTTCCAAATTCAACTGAAGATCAAGAATGGTATCTCAACCAAAGCCTGCAATCCAGCATTTCACCCATCAAGCTCATCCACTGAAAGAGTTCAATTCTGAGAGTGAATACCTCTGCGATGGTTGCAAAACCTCTGGAGCTGGAAAAAGATATCGATGTCATGGATGCGATTTTGACATGCATGAATATTGTGGCACATGCCCTGAAAAGCTATCGATCTTCATGCATCGCCATGAGCTCAGTTTGGTTATACGAAAGGTGCCAATCGATCGCCCCTTAAACAATCGGACGTGTGATGTGTGTCATGATAGTGTTAAGGGATTGTTTTATAGGTGCAAGGATTGTGACTTTGATGTGCATCCTTTATGTACTCAATTGCCTCAATCGTTGCGCCATGGTCTTCATCAGGCTCATTCTTTGAAGCTTGAGTCATCATCAACAAAAGGCAATTGTGCTGTTTGCACAGGGGAGTGTTCATCTTGGCGTTACAGATGCAAGACTTGTAGATTTGATATCCATCTTGATTGTGTTCTGGTAGATATTAGGCCGAAAACAAGTCAGGAAAGTCATCGTGGGATTCCGAATTTCGTTCCACCGCATCACCACCCACAACCGCCATTTGGGACTGGCTATATGCCACCTCCGGCATACGGTTACTACCCGAATGGCGGTTTTCCATATGGTTTTCCACATCCTCCTCATCCGCCTGGGCAATTTTATCATCAGGAATGGGTGGCGCAGCCTCATCCTAATCATGTGGCTGGTGGAACATCTAGTGGTGGGGGGCTTGGCAAGAAGATGTTTGGTCTTGTTGGGCAACTAGGTATGGGGGTGGTGTCAAATGCATTATTTGGAGTTGATATCACTTCTTTCTTTTAACTTGAAAAATCATGTTTTATTCTAAGTATGTTGAATTGGCCCCATTAATTGTATACAATTGGTAATTGTGTTTTACCACTTCACTTTCTTTCTTTGGGTGGATTTGTAGTTTCTCCTTCATGTCATTTCAATCAACTGCATATGTTACATTAAACTAAATGGGTTGTTTTAATGACAAACATGAAATTAAGCTGATAAAACATTAACGTTTCAAACGTCATCGTTAAATTTGATTACTAGTAATTAAGAAAATAAAAGTTGTAAGCTACAAATATCATGCCATATCTTCATATCGATCGATTGCATATGTTAGATACCAAATTATTATGTCAATTATTATTCAAATATATACTCCCTCCATATCACAACATTGTTCACTTTTGAATTTTTGTTATATCTCTTGAATTTTGATCATAGATATTTTTGTCTGTATTATATAATAATTAATGAAAATTATATCAATGAAAAATATATTTCAAACTCTTTTCATTCATATATTTTTTATAAAATATTATACAACACAAACAAATTTATTTAAGGTCAAAATTTGAAAGTTATAATTATAAAAAAAAAATGAACAAATTTTATAGGATGAAGAGAGTATTTTGTAATTGGGGAAGAAAAGAAGATGAAGCTCCCCCATTGATGTTCTCTCACCCCTCTTGGCCTCCTATTAATGACCAAACACATGCAACTCTTTCTCACCTTTTCTCCATTTGATACAACGAAATGTCAACGAGCAATATAAGTTACAAATGATTATTTCAAATAAAAGACTTTTATGAGATCTTTTTTTATAATAAAAACGATTGATATTCATTTACAAATTTGATACATCTTTTAATACTAATTGTATTTATTGCATATTCATTTAATAAGGCAAATAAATCAAAATAATTCTCTAGAGTATATTTCAAACTAACCAATCGATACGTACCGTCAGCGTATGGGCATGAATTTGGTAGCGTCCGTACGTCGCCACGTATAATTGTTCAAGTCTCGATGACAACGATAGATCTAGATAGTTGGCGAGAGTCTCGATGATGCAGCCAAAGAGGTCTTTGAGTTAGTCACCGGTGAAAATATGTTCTCTTAATTGTAATAATTATCACAATTTTATCTTACCTGTCCGTAAAGATTGTCAGTTTTAAATTTTGTTTATCTCTTGAGCTTTTTGTGGCCCAAATATATTTATTTGTGTTGTATAATATATTATAAAAAATATATTAATGGAAAGAGTTTGAAATGTAATTTTCGTTGATATAATTTTAAGTAGTATTATCTGATAGGAAAGCAAAAATATCATGGTCGAAATTGAATATATGAGCCAGTTAAAAGTAAATAATCTTTTTGTGGGATGGAGAGAGTATTAATTAGCGTTGTTCTACAAGCGTAATAGTTAGCGAAAGTATTAAATTTGTAATATTATCGTAAGTTATGTATCTGCTTTATAAATTTGTTAATTTTCAAAAAATAAATAAATACATACACCAATGACAACCTTCCGAGGTAGGAAGATTTCACATTTTCATACCCTTCAATTCTCTAAAAATCCACTAATAGATACATACCTTTCTAACGGGAACCGCAGGCGTTAATCGGGCACTAAATAAACCTCGTGCAGATGTATTAAGTAATAAAATCGTGTTATTGATTAAATCGTATTAAAAGCGAAACAGAATGATAAGTGAACCAAGAAAGTGTTAGCGTTAAATTAAAATCATTGGATACACATGCTTAGTTAAACCTTAATCTTGAGAAAGTGATGCCATTAGCTGTTGAGGTGAGTAGTCCCAAATTGGAAGCTCAATCAAAGATTGCTTCAGTTTTTCTTCTTCGGCTTTGCATAATCCATTCGATATATTACACAGTTTTGATATATCTTGTATTACTGCTTCTTGAGCCTCAACCTACAAGTTGTAATGATACCCCATAAGTTCATAAAATATTACAAGTTGAATATTAAAGGTTAACTTTTCTATTTTTGAACTAAAATAATCATGTATATGTTGTATAATGAAAAACATATCAAAACATAATATTATCACTATACTTTCCTATTACTATACCAAGTTCGATTCAAATTAAAGCTACACCAGTCAATTTAAAACTGTAAGTTATGTTAATTTTGAAAATTGAAACGAACAATTTGTTAATTTTAACCATCGAAAATTAAACTGAAACGAATTTTACCTGACCAAGAAGCTCATCCAACACGTCCCCACTAAACCATTCCCTAGCACAATCGGAAGAGTGATGATCATCACACAAATGATCTTGACGCGTTTCTTGAATTAATTTTGCTTTAAGCTGCATAGTCTTGAAGGTGTTCGATAAAATCTCCCACTGAGAAATTTCCCTATAGTACTTCTCTTTGAGCTTCATTAGAGTGTTCTTTTTCCTCTCACGACGCTTCTTCTCCGCAATTTCTGGGTCGGGTGGTGGATGAGCTGAGGAAGCAGTTACGGAGGTGGGGCAAATACGACGCTTTTTCCGTTTGTAGACGAAACCGTCGTTGTTAATGATCTCCCACTCGTCTTCGTTTGTGTCGAATAGTTTTACTTTGTCCATTGGAGGAGAGGAGGAATTAGTATTGAAGGAGGGAAAGTAGATGGGGGTAAGGGAGGCGCGGGTAGTTTTTGATTTTTTCTTAATTTTCCCGCCAAATGAGTATTCAAATTAATTAATTTACTCCCTATTTTAGTTTTGGAGATGTTTGAGGGAACACTATCACCTTGCGTAATAATGTTTTTTTATGAATGAAAAATACTATTTTGCCCCTAATTGAAATTTCCTCGCTTACTACACTTAAAAATAGGGGTAAATTAATCCTTTCACTCCTAAAAAATACTATTTTGTAGTGTGTATGAACTCTGATGAATATTGATATACAGGTAGTTGCGGCTTGGCGAAATTACATTGAACTTTATCGGATTTGGTTCAAAATGGGCGAACAATTCGATGTTGTTCGATGCGAGAGTTCGGAGAAAATTCGAAGAGTTCACTTGAGCAATAATTTCAATTTTCATGATAAAATAAAAAGGAAATTGTAATAAATACAAATACTCCATATATATAATTCATCTTGAATTGAACTTTTCGGTAAAATTTTCTAACCAAATGAACTTTCATACTTTTTTTACATGCTAATAATATAATAGTAGTCAATTTGTGTGATTATGATTTATGATGGTTCATAGATCTCAAAATAATGACTTGGATAAGAATATTTGCAATTGATTCATCTCAAAATTTCGATTTGATATGTTCTTCAACTATCATTGTTTTTTTTTGTTTGACTAATCATGTATTGTTTCATTTTACTCCTAAGACTAAAGGTAATAGTGTGTATTTGTAATGAAAAGGATCCCATCAGTGTATATTTAATTTATGCCGAAATTTTTAACGATATTGTATTGTCACGAAAAAGATCAGACGGATTAGCGTAATGGATTATCTTTGCGTAGAGATGGCGTAGGTCTTTGTACGTCTTTGCATGAGATGGTATAGGTATCCTCTATTAGTAATAAATAATCCAATTTATTTATTATTAACATTTTAATTTACAATTAAATATAGTAAAAATATAAATATAATTTTTTTAGAAGAAATATAATTATTACATTAGTGAAAAATAATCAACATTAATAATTATGAGAGATGTATTTATAATGTGTGAGTAATAGAGCATCGATCTGGTGTCGAATTTACTGTTTCGAGCCGCTTGGAGCTAGAGTACTAAACACGATGGGCCTTCGATAGTTAATGAGTAGAATGCGGGCCTGAGTGTGTATTTTTGCTCCATAAGAGGTGTGTATTTTTGTTTATAGATAATTATTATGATTTATAGATAATTACATTCTTTGCGTAAGAGGTGTGTATTTTTTGTTTGGCCAGTCAGTCGGGTACTCGATGCCGGCTCGAGCACTAAGAGCACTAACAATTATTAGCACTAACGATATATTAAAATATAGCGAATCTAATATGTATCACCCCGTAACTAATATGTAGATATATAAAATACATGAATGATAACTCACAAAAGTTACTTATGCAATTGAGCTTTATCTTGTATATATTATTGCATAATTTATTTTATTATTAACCAAATAAAAATAACAATAATAAAAGTTAATAAAAATTGAAAATAATATTTAATATTAAAACCAAAAGATATAATTATAAATTAAATTAAAATATTTGTTAATATTGCATAATTTATTTAGAGTAATACAACAAATAAAAATTATAATAATAAAGTTATTAACAATAATATTTAATATTAAAACAAAAAATGTTATTATAAATTTAATTAAATACAAATATTTTAATATTATAATTTATTTCGTGTCTAACCAAATAAAAATTGCAATAATAAATAATATTAACAATAATGAAATAATGTTTAATATTAAAAAATTAATTAAATAAAAATATTTTTTAAGAAAAAATATAATTATTACATTATTAATAAATAATGTATATTAAAAAATATGGGATATAATATTTATAATGTGGTATATATGTTATTGAGTTAGAATATTGGAATAGATTATGGGGCACAGGTCTCCATTAAGACTTGATTGAAAAAGATATATATTTATAGTTGTTATTTGATTATGTGGAAGAAAAGAGATGTGAAAAATAGAATAAGTGAAATAAATAAGATATCACATGGACAATTTCAGATTATGGTTTACTTGAAAAAATTCGGGGTAAATTTAGAAATGAAAAAGATGTTACTTTTATCTATCTTATTTTATTTCATTCCAACACGCAAGATAATTTATTACTCCAAGTACAAAGGTGGTTTCACATAGACACATACGAGTTTGGTAATGTTTGAAAAGTCGTTTTAGTTCTAATTACCTACAATGTGTTATTTACCAATTCAATATTGACCTACATCCAAAAGAGATTATCATTTAATATACATACAAAGTTTAACAATCGTTTTTAGATGGAGAACGTATCAAGTTATACAATATACATCACTTAAGTGATCGCTTGTGTGACATTATCGAGAAGGTTAAAAACTAAAGAAATTATAGATTGTGTTGGTATTATTACTTCATAATATTGCCCTTGGCATATTGTAATATTGTTGTCTTACTACACACAATTTTTAAATTTTGAAGTAGTTCTTCTGTACACTTGGTGATTTCACAATCAATATAGGCAATTCGTGGTCCTTTTGGTTATCCACGAACAGAATAAGATCACAAGCAACATTATGCACTGTTATATTGATCCGGCCTGGAGTTATACAAGGTGGAGCTTTCGCCTTGGTTCGATCCGGAAATCTTCACATCCGTTACCTTGAAGCGACCTGAGTCCCCGGGAAGCCTCATGTAGGAAGCAGAAGGAGAAGCCTCGTCACCAACGAGCCGCCAAGGCCCTGCTAGAGCTAGTCGTCCTCCATTTTTGTATTGAATTATGGCTCTATACACAAATGGAATTAGTCCCTCCATCTTCTGCTTTTACCCCTCAAATATTTTTGGATAACGATAAGAGGAGTATTGTTGTGACATTTATATATGAATGAATAAGATAGTTTAGGATTTTAAAATGGAAGGTTGATGAGTGAAGAAATTGGGTATGAGTGACGTGTGGGTTGGAATTTAGCTGGTGATTTTGACAATGAGGTAACAACAAATAAATTTTGTTCTAAAGCAATAAGAATGACCACCTTGAAATAATTTGAATGATGAAAAGGATCGACATCCCATTATACAACTCACCAACCCTCAATTTAAAAAGCCATTGGTTTTGGTATTAAGATAATATTTACAGTATTATTACAAGTTTATTGCTATATTTATGTTTCAGATGTAAATAATTCGAGAATTTCTATTTTTTCACTAGAAAAGGAGGACTAAGAATGCCTCAATAAATAGAGTACGAACCTTTTGGACAAATTATTGTGTCACGACTCATTTTGATTAGTATAACACTTGAAGAATTTAACTGCATGCGAGCAAGATTTGAACTCTCGATCACAAGCTCATTCAATCTTGTCTCTATTAATATACCATTTGCGAAGCATGGCCAGTAGTTTAAGTAGGAAACATTGTTTACTGTCTTTGTTTGCTTTCTGAAGAATTTTCTTGTTCTCATCTTCATCAATATCAATATAATAACTACCATTGATTAGGTAGCTTAATGATTATTTAACAAAAAAGGCTTGAATTGTAAAACTCTAATTGACAGGATAACACACAACTAAAAGCCCGTTAGTTCATCTGTTGTTTTCTATGACTCAAATGGTGGGGTCCTCTTGTCTTTGTGAAGCTTCACAACTTCAGAGCAACAATGGAAAAGACTAACAGATCAATTTTTTAAAAAAATTGAACTAATTTCATTTTCCATTTTCATGATTTATGTATTTAATTATTCGTCATGTGATTAGTTTAGTTGATTAATACTCTAGTAGAATTTTACACCGATGAGAATGTTGTCATTTCTAGCTTTTAGTCATTTGTCGATTGTACATAAACAATAGTTAAATAGCACTTCTGCAATTTGTTCGATTAGTCTGGATATAGAATTGAAAGCGTTTCTGACTTTTATGCAATTACATGAATATAATTCTTAGGTATGGTAGTCGTTTAGTCACAAATGAGCGTAGAGTCATAGGAGACAAAATAAGTTTAGTCACAAATGAGCTTAGAGTCATAGGAGACCGAATAAGTGTTGCACATGATTTATATATTAAAACGCCTAGAGTTCATCTCATCATGTGTCAATGGAAGAGATGACCCGATACATATAGATATGAATAAGACGTAGTATCGATATATCCGATCCCACAGTGGGATAACTTGGCGAGGCTTTAAGAGGATCATACAGAGGCAGTTAAACTTGCATGCGTTGACTGATCAAAGGACAAATAACTTGGAGTGTCTGGACCATTTTCCATTGATGACTATCATAAGACAGATAACTTGATGACTGATGAGTTTCCATAATTCCCATATAACTAGACTCTCCTTTCAACAGTGTAGCATTGATGGTCTTCTAGATGAGCATTTCTTATCGCTCTGATAAAGTTACAGAGCAGTCTGTGAAAGGGATAAGCAACTAAGCATAAGATTATCGCATGGCTAAGCAACGTCCTTTAATGTATGCATGTGTACTTATGTTACCTGTTGGACATATAACTATGAAACAGATTGGTTGTGTCAACTTTGAGCGCTTTCTTGAAATTGGTGAAGTGATTAATCGGCTGGATTTAACCGTTCTTAGAGGACTGCTTCTGACAGTAGATTGTTGAGGTATGCCAATTCTTAGAGTTCTGGCCATTTTCTTGATGTTTCTGAGCTAATTCTATTAAAAACAGGCTTCAGAGAAGCTCTACAGGCTCGACATCTTCTAACCAATGATGCACCTGGTCCAAAAGTTAGAACTAATCAACTACTGAGCAAGTTAGTGATCAATGATCACACAATTCAATTTTTGTAAAGGATGTGTATGGTCAGAATTTGCACGGACTATTCGTATGAACACATTGATTTGTCTTTTAATTTGCTCATACCAGTTTACTTTGAAATCGCAGGTGTTGTACTCCTCACTAGAATAGGTTGTAACTAGTTTTGTTTGTTTTACTTAATGCCATGCCTTGTACAGTTTGTTTTGCTGATTGCTGAAATCTATATCATTTTACACGATCGACTCAGGGAGCCAAGGGAACATGTCCCAGATTGTAGAAAGGTTAGTGGACACACAGCGTCATTGCTACACCTTAGCAAGTTTACTCTGTTGATTCTTCTTTCTTTGTTCCCATATAACCAAACTCTCCTTTCAACAATATTGTAGCATTGATGGTCTTCTAGATGAGACTGCAGAGTATTTGGTGTTTTTAAGTTGCATTAGTGATTGCTCTGATAAACTTAGAGAGCAGTCTGTGAAAGAGGTAAGCTCCATTGGTAGCTCAGTGTCCAACCAGGCAACCACCCGAGTGCATTGCGCACTACAGGCTCGACATCTTCTGGCCATTGATGCAACTGGTACAAAGCTCAATTGCTACGCAAAACTAGAACTAAATTGCTAAGGAACTCAGTGACCACATCTTTTTTGTATAGGACGGAGTAATGGAGTAATGAGTATGGTCAGAATTTGCAACTATTCGTATGAAGACGTAAACTTGACAATTGCTTGCTGATCAGATCCATTGTTCATTTTTCTAAATACTAGTATCATGCGTGAGCAATCTAGGCGAAAAATGAAAGATTTTTATAATCATTTATTTTTTTATTGAATTCTTCAAAGCGTGGAAAAAAAAGATTAATTCAATAAATTGGGTTCATAAAATATAAAATAATGAATTTCAAAATAATATAAATTATATATTGCACAAAGTTGGAGTATAGTCTAAATTCTCCTTTGAAATATATCATCTGCATCTAGATTTTGCAAGCTTTCACTCTTTGTATAATGCGAGAAGGCAGATGCAATTAGATTTAATTATGTAACTAATAGTAGGGTCCATTTATTATTGGTGTTAGATAACATTAGAAAATGAAAGTAGTTGACAATTGTTATATATTTTTATAAGATAATTCTTTCATTTAATATTTATTAATAAATAATTATAAATATCGATACATTTATTCTTATCATGTTTATGAAGAAGATAAGTGTTGGTAACAAATAAACTAAATAAAGTATATCTATATTTACTTTTCTCATGTTATATAACAAAGACATAAATATATTAACAAATTAATAGTGAATTTCGAATAATTTTATCATATACTTTTTGTAGTAAATGATAATGTTTAATTTGTCGACATACATAGTTTTATATAATATTATTTTAATTAAGACATAATATATTAATAAATTAATAGTGAATTTCGAGAATAATTTTATCATATACTTTTGTAGTAAATGATAATGTTTAATTTGATCACTTATACATAGTTTTATATATGTATTTTAATTAATTTGATAAGATATATTTTTGTATTTGTATTAAACTTTCGTATTCATACGATACGTCAAAAGTACAACATCGATAGTAAATCTTAGTATAAAATCGATCGAAATATAAACATCAAACTATAATTTATATATTTGTTACTAAAGGTATGCAATAAACGACAATGGCGATAATATAATTTGATAAGATATGATCCAAATAATAGAAATAATATTTGAGAAATTAATAAAAATTATTAATGGTTGGACATATAGGAAGAGTTAATTAAATACTATGAAAAACTTTCTTTGAATATTTATTCAACATACTTAGAAACATTATTAGTTTTTAAGAATCGAATTTATATGGATTTACATAGGGTTTGACAACATATAATATTTTAAGAAAACTAATAAATAAGTTAATATCGGTGTTAGAGATATGATGTTGAAAGTGTGTAATCACAGTATAAAAGCGATTAGTTATTTATAAGAACAAATAAGATGTAACTACCGAATGATGAAATAATGGGAAGCCCAATATGAAACTTGCAGTATTTTATGAGTTATAATTACAATGATGTAAAACTTAAATACAATTATTAATTTTAATTCTTTAATTATCATTAGTTTTTTGTAATTAACAAGTTGAATAATTAGTCGTATGGCTTTTAAATATTTTTAATGGTGTAATTACGATGTATTAGTAAATCCATAAATACATTATTTTTATTTCGTTTTTTATGGAGGCGTATTATAAAAATTTTAGTCATATCTTTTATTAATGTATACATAATCAAGCATGTATAGTTCAACCCAAAAGCGTTCTGACATAAAAAATCTTTGCATACTCGGATGTTTTATATTCATATGTCTTGATATATAGTTTACATAAAAATTAAAGAAATTAAAAAATTAAGTATGCTGAATGATACATGCTAATTTTATTTAACATTTACATATGAATTAAATAAATAATAAAATTCATTTAACTCTGTGATAACTTCTTAATTCTATTTAATTAAATCATAAATATTATTCAGGCGGGGTCAAATAATAGAAATTGTATTTGAAAATTCCTGAAAATTATTAATGGTTGGAGATATATAAGAAGAGTTAGATTAGAAGAAATAGCATATGAAGCTTTCTTTGGGTGTAGCAATCAAGTAGGTTACTGATAAGTCAAATTAATAGAGATTTCATAAATTGTCCAATTACATTCTAAGAAAATGAATAAAAGTTAATATCATTCTCTTTAAATGGTGAAATAATAGAAGTAATGTAAGTATTTTAATGAATTATGTATTACTATGTTGTAGTACATAAATATAATTATTAATACTAATTAGTTATCATTAATTTTTTATAATTAGCTCAAAAGTTGAAACAATAAGAGTCGTGTAACTTTTAAGTATTTTAATCATTTATAATTACAATGAAGTAAATTCATAAATACATTATATTTTATTTCACTGGAGACATTATTGTATTTCATTGTATCGATTCAAATATAAATTGTATGGAGGTATTATATTATAAAAATTTATGTAGTCATATCATTTGTTATTCTAATGTATATAAAACATGTATAGTTGACAAGCAAAAGTTAAAACATGAAATATTTCTTTCTCGGAGTATTACATATACATATTCGTATGTGTTCTAATATTCGGTTTATCTAAAAATTAAAGAAAGTATAAGTCGTGTGACTTGATTAAACCTTGTTTATTCTATTTAATCATTTTACATAAATTTAAAGAAATGAAAAAATTCATGTAACAAATATCTTTTAATTATGTTTAATCCTTTTACAAAAAAGATTTAATCTTTTACATAAATATTAAAAAATTAATAAAATTCATTCATCGTTATTGCATTTGTAACCACGATAAATTAGTGAGTTATAATTATTATGAATTAAAATACATAAATATAATTTTATCTTGCTCTAGTTATGATAATGATGCATAACTTCCAATCCAAATTAATGGTGCAAAAGTAAATGCTTAAATAAATATATATTAATATAATTATTTATTTTAAATAAATAGAATGCGTTTATAGAGGTATTTTTGTTATAAAAAATGGAAGAAGCAACGTTATGTGGATTCGCGTTTTTAGAAATATATAAATATAGATAGATTCCTCCCGTCTTTGTGGTCCTGTAATATCACTCTTTTAAACTTCGACCTAATCCTTTATTTACAGTTCTAAACAGAGATTCATGTCATCTTTTGGCATAATTATGATAATGCATAAGTATGTTATGAAAAAGGCATTACAGCTTGACAATCATTTATGATCATATTTCTTTATTTATTTAGTACATACGGACTACTACTATATATTTCCATATTTTTGTCCCAAGTAAATTTGTACACTCAAGAGGCTTACATGATTTGATAAAAGGAGTCTAGTCAACGAAAAACAACACATGTACAATTGATAAAAGTGACTATCTTAGTTTACTCAAGAGAGCAGTATTTCTAGGTTAAGCGCCACTGCCCAAAATTTCAGAGGCATATAGTGTGGCATGTTGATATTTAAAAAGTTTTTTCTAAAAAACAATAAATGAATTGGAGCTAGGTTTAGTCATAAATTAGAGATACCAATAATTTTGGATTAAAAACCATTATTATAAAGACTAAATTATTTATCATTTTATCCAACCTAAGTAATCAGTGCACCTAAATGATGACAGAATAAGTAACCAAGACAACACAGTTGATAAAAGTGAATGTCTTAGTTTACTATTAATGTAACCCAAACTAAAATGAGCTCCAAGACTAACTCAATAAGTTTACTCTTTTTCACTTGTATTTTTGTCGTTCTTGTAAATTAAGAATAATAAAAAGTAGTCAAAAAGTAAATATAAAATATTAATTAATTGAAATTATATAATTGATTGGTTAATAATTTAATAACAATAATTAGTCAAAAAATACATTAAAAATATAAAAATATAATTTTTTATCTTTAGAGAAAGATAAATATTTTTAAAAGCTAAAAATTAATCTTTAGAAAAGATAAATAAAATGGAAGGGAGCCAGGGAGGGAGTGTTAATGTAAGTGGTTGCGTACGTGACCCAGCAAATCTTAGCCATTCGAACAAGTTCAAGACTAACTCAATTAGAAGTACAATGAAGGAATAAAATCCTCACTTCTATGTACCAGACAGTGGTCCTTCATAGGTCCCACTACAATACTAGTTTTCTTGCATTCTTTTTTCATCCCCATTAAAATATGATTAAGAAAGGGGTATACAAGGAAAATTCAACTAAATTAGGGTTAACAAAAGACCAAAAGAGTAGCTGCATGCAACTGCCAAACTTGAGTACCCACCAATCTAGCTAGCTACCTTCATCCCCCCCCCTCTAATTACTCACCCCAAAAAGGGGGAAAAATTCTTCTTCCTTCTCTGCCTCCTAGTATAGATTAATTCTTGCCATGTTGCTTTCAAGAATTCCCATCTTAAATGAAGACTAATTGTTGTCAGCCATCTATCTCATTATTAGTCCCCCGCCCCCCCCATCATCAGAAACTAACTCAGCTATAATAACTACCTTCATCAATTGATTTGATCTGAAGCTTGGTACATCTATACATAGATGGAGCAAACACAATATTGGATGTGGACAAATAACCGAAACAAATTCGATATGAGTTCTCATATATTTCCATCATCATCAACAACAAGTCCTTTGTTAGCTTCAACACTAGGAGGTGATTCCTGGGAAGAGCAAGCTTTTGCAGAAGATGCAGCTGCAGGAGCTCTTGGAGGATGCACATGGCCTCCAAGATCTTATACTTGTACCTTTTGTAAGAGGGAATTTAGGTCAGCTCAAGCTCTAGGTGGTCATATGAATGTTCATAGAAGAGATAGGGCTAGATTGAAGCAATCTCAAGGTCCACAAACTGAACCTTCTCCTCAAAAAAATACTAATACTAATAATGGTATTTTACTAAATCAAAGTACCTTTTTTGAAGTCCAATCTCAGCATCAAACATGCAACTTTCAACTGTTTAACCCTAATCTTGATTTTGATCATAGAGTTGTTGCAACAACTTCTTCTCCTATTTCCAATAATGAAACCCAATATTTATTCCCACATGTGCAAGAACAAAGTACCATCTTTCCTCCAAAGCCAAGTTTAAGTAATTCGAAAAAACAATCTCATTTCTTGAGGAGATCAGTGGCGGAACTAGAGTCTACGACACCATCTAGGGCTAAAGGAGATATTATGAAGGCGGATTTATCAATTAATTTGAACTTAGTCATATGCAGGAATAATCCTTCAAGTGCATCTGATGAAGAAGAAGAAGAAGAAGATAGAAGATCTAAGAGACGTCGAATTGATCCAGCCGCGACTTTGAATTTGTTCAATAATGAACAAGATTCATATGATCTTTCAACTAATGCACAACTGCGGATGAAGATGTGGAACAAGCCTATAATTAGCTGCATAGATGATGTAGATCTCGAGCTCAGGCTTGGTGATACTCCGGTTAAGTAAGCTATGTACTCTCAAGTTACATACTTGATTAAATCAACATAGACTTTTGTTTCTTTTTCAATCCAGGTAAAAAGAAGATTCAATCTTTTTTATTTGGCACGCATGGGTTTGATGAGGGCCAAGAAATTATACGACTGATTGATGATAATATTATGTAATTCTGTTGTAGAAATTTGATTCTTTTTTGGATGTAATAGTAAGTGTGTAACTTGATTACTGGAAGCTAGTAATTACCTAGTAGATATATTTTGAGAACACATTATTGCTTACTTTAATGCATTGCATGTATGATTCTCTTGTTAAAAACGCAGGTAAATCGATTCAATATATCTGATATGTATGTCGGTAGACAAAGGAATTTCTTGATTTCCTAATCACTGCCTGCATGCTTTTTAACTTACCAGTTAAAATGTTTATTTTACTGTTTGTACGTGAAGAGTGCTGACTTCATTGTTATTAGGAACCAAAAGTTTCATATAGGCGTGTCGAATGAGTTCATATATATATATATATAACACATAATCATTTTATTTGCGTATCGATCCGAGCGATTAAAGGAAGGGTGAAGGTTTTGCTTGTTCTGCTTGAGAACGGCAGGGTGAAGGTTTGCACTAAAATTCTCAGGTTATTGGATTAGATCAAATGGAAGACTATCTTGATTTGAGGTTATACGGAAAACATATTTCCACACGAAAATTGTAGACAGGCTTACATTGGTGTATATATGTAATCGACCGTATATTTTATATGATCAATTTTTTGCCTTATTGCATATGTAGAAATAGTCTTATTAGAGGTTATATATTTATATGTCTGTTACATTATCACATGACAAGGTAGTAATTTTTCGAGCCAGTGAACCTCAATTAAGCCTATATACATGTGTTATCTTAAAGATGCAGTTTGGATAGTAATAACGTAACTAGACATTGTTTTTAGGAAGAAGATAAGATTAAAACACTACATAGTCTTGCAATGCTTCCAAGACCTACTAAATTGAAAAAATTGGCATGTTCAATCAAATATGAAGCTATCATGATTCAAGCAATAATTATAATAAGCATTAGGGGAAAAAACTAAGGGATCACTCTACATCTTTTAATTTGTTTATTTTTTTTGTAAGAGCCTTAGCTAGTTGCTTACTTCATATCAATTAAAAACATCTTTTCACAAACGTCCATAACTCGTGAGTGAAACACCCACAACTCACATAGATACGGTGAAAGAACCAAAGATGCCAGCATGCATGAAAATGAATGGATCAGTTTACATCTTTTGTTTAATACAGATAACTATATACATATAAAATAACCTGCGTGCATGTTGATCTAAATAAAAATATATATAGAAAGTCTTAATTAATACGTAGTAGATGCCTCCATAATAAATGTAAGGTGCAGGTCTCTATTAAAAAAATCATTTAATTTTTAACAAATTTTAAGAAAATTTAAACTAAATACTCTGACATTTTTAATTTTTCCTCCAATACTTTAATTATTTTACAAATGGAATTTAATTTAGAAATTTTCTAAAATGAAAAATAATTATAATATTAAGGAATGGAGGTAATAGTATTATTAAGGAGTATAAATTATACTGTAGGCAGTAGCAGTAGCAGTAGCAGTAGCAATAGTAATAATACAGTTTCCAATAATTCAGTAGTCTCACTGACATTCTATCAGTGCAAAACGAACAAACCCCAAAAATACACACAAATAGATAGGCCAAGATTGGGGTTTTCAAAGTCGCATAAAGTCATTTACAACAGAACATGGATTCCCTTTTCCTTTGTATTATTATCATCGTCGTCAGATCTGTGTATTAATTATTAAATACTCTCAATTATTATTTTTCTTGCAGATAATAATTCCATATACTTGTGTTCTCTTGTTTCACTTTCTCTCAATCCTTCCAAAATTTTCGCACCTACTACATACCAAGAATTATTAAGTCACATTAATTTATTATGGAATATATATTTGTATAATAACCCAAAATCTTTTATTATTCTCACAGAATATTTTCTAGTCTTCATGATAACCGTTAACTACGCGGACATTTTGTTTTTTCTTCACACGGACTATAAGATATGCCATCGTCTTGTAAGTTGTAATAAAGAATCTAAGAGAATGAGGAATTAAAGCTTTTTTCAAACCCTAGCATATGTCTATCATCATCTACTTGACTACTTCTGAATTTATTTATATATGTGAAATGCTTAATTTCATATGCTAGTTAACATTTGAATATGTGTTCAATGACATTTTTTTGTGCTAACACATTGGTAGGGGCCAGTGAAAAATGGCGCGAGGATCGAAGAATATAATACAGTAATACCTGAATTGAGGCACCGTTGTAGCGATCACCAGTGGTAAAGAGGTAGAGTGTTAATAAATGTCAGCATCGCCGTCTCTTGCATCAGGTGTGATTCGATTCTCATAAAGAGCGAATCTTTGTATTGAAGTGGTTAAAACAAGTCTAAAGTAATTAATTGATGCGTTCGCGGTGCTTCTACGCAGTATTCAGAGACGGGGGCGCAGAAAGAGCCCAGATTAATGTGTGATTTAAATACTTTTTTTTTTTAACAATAGTGTTTTGGGCATAAGTCGTCATCAGAGCCATCCATGAAAACTTTCGTTGCAAAATTTATTTTATCAACAAGTGATGCGATGAAAGGGAATTTAGGGATCAAGAAATTTCGCAGAGCAATTTATATTGCTGATATATATGTCGCATATATGGCTACTAGAGACGGATTGTGTTACGTACTCGTCCATCCTTGATAGTTACCATTTTTCTTGTAGTGATACTAGATCATATATCGCTTCAATTATATTATTATTAGGCAAACAATATAAGTAGGGAAGTATTTTCTTGATAAACTCAAATGATACTGACAACGTATCCGATCTAAAATAATTATTGTGAAAGCGAATTGGTGAAAAAGAAAGATAACAAGTCATAAGTAGATCGGAGTAAAAGAGGCTCTGAATTGATTGGTAAAGGTTTGTCTTGACTCTTGATTAGGTTTGTTGAGTTAGATATTATATAGGGACTCAGATAAATGCAGAGAGATATTCTAACAGTAGTCAAGTTTGTATATATAACTAGAGAATAATTAGATGCGAAATGCAGATGGGGGACCTCTGATGGTGTGCTATCCATCGATGTTCCCGAGTAGTAAATACATACAAATGATACAATAGCTTCTTCTACTTTTTTTTCTTTTAACTGAAAGGAATGGGAAATATTCAAAGCTAGCTAGGGTGTATTTTCTCCTTTTAGACTTTTTAAGAAATTAAAATTAAAATATACAGAGTACTTCGTACCGTTCTACCGCTCTACGTATATATACGAAATATGGAATATTTTGGTTATTGATTGATACTTAGAGGAACTGATGAGATAATCAAGTCAATTTGAAAAATGTTCCAACTATATTGTAGTAGCCCATAATTCCACCAGATTGTAACTATAAAATTCCCCTAAAAATAGTAATTTTTATACCATTTTATCAACTGGAGGTGTTGATTTTTAATTTTGAACAAAACCAGATATTTGTTACAATACAAAAATCCTACCGAGTATTTAGTATTACCAAATAAAAAATGGTTCGATGAAGACTTAAATATGAGTTTGGCCCAAAATTTGTCGGGAGAAAATTTTGAGATAGGCATATGCTTTATTTCCCTTCATTTTTATAGTCTTTTTTGTTTTGTTAAGCCTATCTCTAAGTATGATTTCAGGGAATATTTGAGCATTTTGATGAGGAATCTCTATACTGTACTTGTTTTGGGCAAGCAAGTATTTATTTTCGTATAACTGGTTTCATTAAGTAGCATGAAAATCTTAAAAATTGTATTTTTATCTCAAAACTAGGCTTGTCAGCGTAGAAAATGTTAAATATTAGCAGGCGTTAAAATATGGACAAATTGTGGCGGTTATGCTGACTTTCCAGGCAGATTTGTCTTGCTTTACCATTCTTGAGATCAGTATATATTTGGTATACTTACTAAGATCAAATCACCAATTAAATCAAGATTAAGAATCAATATTGCAATTAATGATAAAAAAATTAATGTTATGTCCATTAATATGATATACAATATGTTAAAAGAATAATCATTAGAAGAATATGATCATGCAAAGTGTACCATAATATCTGAAACCATCTAATACAACCATAAATCTTTTACATGGCTCAAATAGTTTCCATCTTTGAAACGTAAATGGTATAGGTCAAGACAGGTATTAGAAATAATTTGACTCGTGTCTCAAATTATTTATAAGACTCAGCCTTGGTTTGACGTTCATGGCTTAAGTAGAGCCGGATCCGAAATTATTAACAAATTCTAAATTTTTGGTAATAATAATATATGGACCTTTGGGTCATTATATCCTATTTGATGTTATATTATATTCCTTATTATTTAAGTATATTAGACTTGGAGTACAATCACATGCACCAAGATATGGCTATTTCTATTATCGAAGCGCCGATCGCCATTTCTTGATTCTGGAATGCCTGCGGGTTACTTTCTAATCTCGATCCACAAATGCATGCCGAACTCAAAATCATACTCAAACTCGCCGTGTGAAGTTTCATACGATGATGAAGGTTTAGATTCTGACATACGAGTCGGTATTCTGAGTTGAATGCGTTTGGTTTTTGATTTTGTTTTTGAGTTTGATAAATTAAGTTCGATTTCGATTTACTGTGTTTGTGCTACTTTTTTTAAGGCCATGATGATATTTTTTTTATTATAAGCGAAATCGATTAGAACCTATCTTGCTATGTTGTTGAAAATTTGTCTTCGGGCTTTTTCTTGAAAGAAGCATAAATAAGGCCTAACTAATTCAAAAAAGATTTGGACCGAACTTTTTAGAGTTCGAAAAAGCTAGTGAACAAAATTTTGACCTAAAATGTTTTCGAATCCGGGCGAATATCAAAAATTGATATTCGGTCCGTCAGACGAGCGAATATAAGGTTGAATGCGGGCGGCCAGAATTAGGCATATTTAGGTATTCGGTCTTGTTAGAACCGTTTACCCCCTATCTATTACAGCCAGTACAATCACTTTTGCATAGCTCGATTACATCATCAATTGCAGTGGATTACTTGGGTTAGTGGTATACATCGCCTTGGACTCTCATGACCATCGGAAGATCGTAGCACTCGTTCAAGGATGGTGGGAGATGATCACAAAAAAGCAAAGGAGACGGAATGCGCTGAAGTTGTGCTCAATCTAGTTCTAATGCTCTGGAGTATATGGAAAACAAGAAACGGAATAGCGTTCGAACATACCCAACTTCGTTGGAAGCACGCCCATATGGAGCTCAACTGTCAAGTGATTTCCAGCGGGCCATTCAAGGAGACAATCCAGAAAGCAGTGCAGCAGACCAAGGCATTTCGTTGGCAATTCAGAGAGAAGTTTGGAGCCCACCTAACCGAAACTACATAAAGATTGTTACCTGCTTGACAGCGTGTTTATTATAAGCAAATAATTTTGAGGCCCAATAATTAAGTAAAGGCGAAAAATAATTGGAATTTTTGCGTATAAACAAGCGTTTGTTTGGGTAATGCGCGAGAGCATGGATGCAATTGCTTTCCCATGCTTTCTTTGGTTTCCAAGAGCAGGTCATGCTTTGGTTGGTGCACTTATGCCCGAGTATGATCCAGTTGCCAAAATTTCCATCATCCCTCGTGGGCAAGCTGGTGGTCTTACTTTCTTCGCCCCTAGCGAGGAGAGGCTTGAGTCAGGGCTGTACAGCAGAAGCTATCTGGAGAATCAAATGGCAGTTGCCCTTGGTGGAAGGCAAGTGCTGTTTTTTATACTCTTCCGATTCTCTAACCTCTTAATGGGTCCCGAATGCCATTTTCTTATTCAGAATGTCATCTTCTTCTATCTAGTGGACTAGTTTCATGTCTAGCAAATCATAAGTAGTATTGTCCTCCCAATCGCAATGGACTCTACCAACTGCTAACTGCCTTGTGTTGTAGTTTGAACTTATAAAGATGCTCTCCTCTTAATTTTTTATAGGGTTGCGGAAGAGGTCATCTTTGGAGCTGACAATGTTACTACAGGAGCATCAAACGACTTCATGCAAGTGTCCCGGGTAGCAAGACAGATGGTTGAGAGGTTTGGATTCAGCAAAAAGATTGGACAAGTCGCCATTGGTGGAGGCGGTGGAAATCCCTTCCTCGGCCAATCGGTACATTTCTCAATGCAAAAACATAATCCCATTGATGCCGCTTTTCTAATGCAATCACTTACCACAATTGCTTTTGTTAATTTTTACAGATGTCCTCCCAGAAAGACTACTCCATGGCGACTGCCGATATCACGTGGATGCAGGGTAGAAGGCTTGTAGACTAAGGCATATGAAAGGCAAGTATATCATCACAACTCAAATTGATATTTACACAAGCTTGCTCAGCTGCTAATTGAGAAAGAGACAGTGGATGGAGAAGAGTTTATGAGCCTGTTTATTGATGGCCAGCTGAATTATTTATTGCATAGTTTAGTTTGCTAAGTCTCCCAAACTATAGTGTTTATATTAATCATTTACATAGATATATTGTACAAACCAAGATAATTTGTTTTAACATCCAAAGAATGTTTTTAAGAGTATCAAAGCTGGTTATGTATACATCTATTGTACTACTGTGAAAGATCAACCTATTCCACTTTAGGAATGGTGGTATATGAATTTATTGCTTCAATTACTAGAAGGCTATAGATATACTTATTAGCATGTATAAATGTATTTATATTCGCTTGTGTTGTAACCTCTTAAATATGGAAAACATGTTTTTTAAAGATAGATCTTAAACATATATTATGTCTTATTTTAAAATATATATATGTTATTTTACGTGTGGCGTTACTTGTCTCAGCTTGAATAGCAGGGAGAATCATAGTCACCAGCTAAACGGGGTTGCATTTAAGCATAAATGGTAATAAATGGATCAGATTTGGTTTGAGTGTCGTAATTTTAAAAACATTAATTATGTTTATACACGAACCGTCGAATATACAGTACGGCTTTGCTCAAATGTATGAAAGCTATAATAACAAAGAAAATGGTCGAAAAAAGAGGTTCTAAGCCTATTTGGCCAAGACAGTACTTATTTAGACTGCAAAGGTCAAAATCCAAATCAATAATTTACATAGATATTGTACAAAACCAAACTGGTGAAATATTTAACATCCGATGAAGCTTTCAGATATCTGTGGTTATGTTTACATCTGTGAATGACTAATGCATTCACACTTCACTCGCAACGGCAGTTGTAGAATCAGTGCTCTCAATCTCCTACAAAGTAAGCTAGAATTCATTTCCATTATATTAATACCTCTTCCGAAAGTTCAGCTTCGTTCAACATATCAGCCGAGTCTTTGTGCATATCTGGTGAAAGCGCAAGTGCCTGCATGTAAAATGCTGTAGACTAATCTGGGTATATAATTTTGAGCTTGCATCCGCATCTCTTAGTGCTGCATCTGTGATCACACACATAAGATAACAAAGGCTCTCACTTGCATGAACTGTTGGTGAAACCATGGACCCAACGTCTAAAAACTGCATATACAAAGATAATGCAAATGATGATCCATAATTCTTCTAAAACTTAAGTCACATACGAGTAAATGACATCTCAACAAATAAGTCCACCCAAATGGATGGTATTCGTTGTCTAGCTATAATAAGTGAAATGACCCTTCTTTGAAGGTGTCATCGTAAACTTTCGTGCTGTGAGAATCAGTACTAAGCAAAGGCGTAAAATGTTAGGTGTGCATTCCGTTTGTTCTGCAAATAATTCTAATAACGGGAGATTGGGGTTTGGTGGTGCTCTC